>ONZH01011206.1:0-18540 GCA_900303285.1 Rhinella marina
CTAAAAGTTGCCCCAACATGTGAAAACCTCAGAAAATGATGGAAAACACCTTGGAAATGCATAGGAAACACCAGGGGCAGCATGTAGGGATGCCTCTGAGGCTCCCTAATTGCACCATTTTTTTCTAAATCTGGCCAATAGTCTGGGGATGACCCCAGGCAATTTTCAGGGACACGGTAATGGTGACCCACTTAAAAATGCTGCCTGACAACCTGGCGGTGAACCCCTGATTGTCTGTCTTTCAATAAGATTGCAGTGTAAAGCATGGTGGTGAGCCTCAGTATGACTTTTAGGATGGAGATTGCATGTGGACACGTACTCCCTGGAACAGGGCTGCCATCAGGAATTTCGGGGCCCCCTGCAGGCAAATTTTGCGGGTTCCCCCCCTTTCGGGTAAACTTTATAGATTGCAAAATGGCTAACTTTTTTTTCTTAACAAGTCGCATCATTGTGTTTATTATCTCTGTACAGTGACATCACTGTGTTTGTTATCCCTGTACTGTGACATCACTGTTTATTATCCCTGTACGGTGACATCACTGTGTTTATTATCCCTGTACTGTGACATCGCTGTGTGTATTATCCCACTGCAGGAAGAGGTAAGTGGTCTGTGTTTGTGTGTTTGTTTTCTATTTTTCAGGGTCGTGAATGCAGAGGACTACGTCGTATTCGGTGGACTACGTCGGACCAGCTTTTTTTTTTTTTTTTTAATAAAATGGTCAAACAGGGGTCTGGGGGAGTGTTTATTTCAATAAAATGTTTTATACTGGTGTGTGTGTATTTTTTTTTTACAATACTACAGTTTTAGTAATTACGGCTATCTACAGACGGCCCTGATTACTAATACTGGGCTTAGTGCTTGCCGGTATGGCAGGCCAGCACTAACCCCAACATCTATTACCTCGGCACCCACCGCCACCAGGGGTGCCGGAAGAGCCGGGTACCCGCAGGACCGGACCTTCTAAATTGAGGGTCTGGCTCTGGGGCGGCTGCAGGCTGGTACCATTAGGCTGGAAGGGCCAATAACCGTGTCCCTTTCCACCCTGGTAGTGCCAGGCTGCAGCTGCTGGTTGTATCTGGCTGGTGAAGGAAAAAAGGGGGGGACCCCACGCCATTTTTTTAAAATTATTTAATTATTTTTGTAAAAAATTGCGTGGGGTCCCCCCTTTTTTCCTTCACCAGCCAGATACAACCAGCAGCTGCAGCCTGGCACTACCAGGGTGGGAAGGGACACGGTTATTGGCCCTTCCCAGCCTAATGGTACCAGCCTGCAGCCGCCCCAGAGCCAGACCCTCAATTTAGAAGGTCCGGTCCTGCGGGTACCCGGCTCTTCCCGGCACCCCTGGTGGCGGTGGGTGCCGAGGTAATAGATGTTGGGGTTAGTGCTGGCCTGCCATACCGGCAAGCACTAAGCCCAGTATTACTAAAACTGTAGTATTGTAAAAAAAGAAATACACACACACCAGTATAAAACATTTTATTGAAATAAACACTCCCCCAGACCCCTGTTTGACCATTTTATTAAAAAAAAAAAAAAAAAAAAAGCTGGTCCGACGTAGTCCACTGAATCCGACGTAGTCCTCTGCATTCATGACCCTGAAAAATAGAAAACAAACACACAAACACAGACCACTTCCTGCAGTGGGATAATACACACAGCGATGTCACTTTACAGGGATAATAAACACAGAGATGTCACCGTACAGAGATAATAAACACAGTGATGTCACTGTACAGGGATAATAAACACAGAGATGTCACCGTACAGGGATAATAAACACAGTGATGTCACTGTACAGGGATAATAAACCTCAGATCAACACATTCTGCCCCCATCAGACCTCAGATCAGCGTCTTCTGCCCCCATTAGACCTCAGTTCAGCGTCTTGTGCCCCCATCAGACCTCAGATCAACACAATGTGTCCCCATGTGCCCCCATCAGACCTCAGATCAACACAATGTGCCCCCATGTGCCCCCATCAGACCTCAGATCAGCGTCTTGTGCCCCCATCAGACCTCAGATCAGCATCTTGTGCCCCCATCAGACCTCAGATGACACAATGTGCCCACATCAGACCTCAGGTCAGCGTCTTGTGCCCATCAGACCTTAGATCAACATATTGTGTCCCCCTTCAGACCTCAGATCAGCCCCCAGTGCCCCCATCAGACCTCAGATCAGCCCCCAGTGCCCCCATTAGACCTCAGATCAGACCCCAGTGCCCCCATCAGACCTCAGATAAACCCCCCAGTGCCCCCATCAGACTTCAGATCAGCCCAGAATGCCCCCCTTAGACCTCAGATCAGCCCACCCAGCCACTTTAAAAAAGCATACTTACCTGTTCTGGCCGCCGCTGTCCTCAGGCTCCCCGATCCACTGTCTTCCCTGCCGGCGCGCACTATGACCTGACGCAGCGTCAGGTCATAGTGCGCGCCGGCAGGCCAGATAGTGGAGCGCGGAGCCTGAGGACAGCGGCGGCCAGAACAGGTAAGTATGCTTTTTTAAAGGGGGGCCCGGGCGGCACGGATCATCACGAGTCCGCGCTGGCTCGTGATGCCGAGCCGAGCTGAAGCGGGCAATATTCGAGCGAATCCGGAATATTGCCGCTTCGGCTCGCTCATCACTATTAAATGCCCATGCAGTCTTTTTTACGTAGGGGAAACCACGCAGAGCATCAGAGACAGGATTAGCAAGCACAAATCCACCGTACAATGTTCCAATACACTACTACTAATCCCATCTCACTTTATTAAAAACGGACACAATCTATCCCAGCTCCGGTTTCAGATAATTGAACAGGTTACAACCCCAAAAAAGAGGAGGTGACATCAATAAACTTCTGCAACAAAGAGAAGCGGTCTGGATCCATCAACTTCAAACCCTAGAACCAAGAGGTTTAAATAGGGATTTCGATCTTGGTAGCTTTCTATGAGCCATAGGGAACGCAAGAACTGTTTACAGTAATACACAGTGTATATATTAATAAGATAAGTTGAGAATGCCAGCTTATATATTGTATCCTGTATTCTATACATTATATCTAAGTACATTTTCTTTATTTGCATTGTATCCCTGTTATTAACTGTTTCTTCCTCCTTTTTCCAGACCCAGCAATAGTGGACCAATGGGGATCCCCACACCATTTCCATTATCCATTATGTATACACTCTCCATCAATAGTATCCTTCCAACACAATGGTATAAGTATCACTATTGATAGCCGTCCTCAATATACTATGTCCCTGTTATATCTTCTTTATTGCCAGTATGTAGAATTGATACCTTCTTACTACACAATGTGTAAAGCATTACAAAACTATTCCTTTTTAGCCTCCGCAATGATAAAAGTTTCTATTACTCCACAAAACAGACTAGCGCATGCGCAGTAACTGATTTGAGATGGGATCGCCATCTTTGTTGTGCCCTTCAATGTACTAGACGAGCAGACATGTGCACTTAGTGCATCTATGCGCCAGCGGCCATCTTTAAACCTCCTCTACAGAGGAAGCGCCGGAACTTCCCACCGGCGCTCCTCCTACCCGAGCGCTTGGCGCACTTTAATTAGAAACCACGCCAGAAGCAAACAGATACTGGCGTCACTACAAGGGGCCGTTGCCCACTACTGATTGAGCACGCCAGGTGCACTGAGCACCGGAGTAACAGGGATTGCTCCCCTCTCCTATGTAACAGCGCAGCGCTAACTACAGGTAACTGACCAACCATCCATTATGACAATTTTCCATATGATCATTGGTCCATATAAATATGCCTAGCAGTCTCGTTTACTTAGATATGCCTCTCAGCCTCATATTGTTATAAAAATAATTATTATGGTTTCATATATGTATATATGTCTGTATATGCCTGTATACACATACATGACCTTGTACCTTGTAACATCAATGTGCACTACTATTATATGATTTTCTAATGTACAACTTTGTATGACTCTGCAGCTGATTGAAAAAGGCTATACTGCTGAAAACGTTCTTGATAAAAAGCTGTTTAAAGAGCGCATAATAAAATAATTTACTTCAAGCAATCCTTTGGAATACAGGAGTTTCTGTTTTTATTTGATCCCTTTAAATACAGGATTTCTCAGCCTGACTGTCCACGAGGCCTGGGCCTAATTGGCATCCTATTGTCATGGACTTTCTATCACGACCATATGATGCCTCTCTACCAATCAGTCCGAAAGGCACTATAATTAAAATACAGCATTGAATTTTTAATTGAGCCCCAGACTAAAGGTTTGCAAAATGCAATAAGTCCCAGTCCCCTAAATCTTATAGATACAGTGATCCCTCAAGATACAATGGCCTCAGGATACAATATTTTCAACATACAATGGTCTTCTCCAACCCATCGTAAGTTGAAACTAGACTCAACATACAATGTCTCAGATTTAGATCCAACTAATCAAGGCCACTTCTGTGGTAAAATAGCTGGATTAGTTGCTAGTTAGCAGCTGTCTCCAACTGTTATATGTAAGGAATTGTTTTATCTGTCTAAATTATCTGCTTATTTTTCTTAAATCTTAATTTTCTCTTATCTTGGATGACATTTTGGAGCTTTGGAACCAATTACTCCAGTTACAATGGTTTCAACATACAATGGTTGTCCTGGAACCAATTAATATTGTATCTTGAGGGACCACTGTATCACGACCATATGATGCCTCTCTACCAATCAGTCCGAAAGGCACTATAATTAAAATACAGCATTGAATTTTTAATTGAGCCCCAGACTAAAGGTTTGCAAAATGCAATAAGTCCCAGTCCCCTAAATCTTATAGATACAGTGATCCCTCAAGATACAATGGCCTCAGGATACAATATTTTCAACATACAATGGTCTTCTCCAACCCATCGTAAGTTGAAACTAGACTCAACATACAATGTCTCAGATTTAGATCCAACTAATCAAGGCCACTTCTGTGGTAAAATAGCTGGATTAGTTGCTAGTTAGCAGCTGTCTCCAACTGTTATATGTAAGGAATTGTTTTATCTGTCTAAATTATCTGCTTATTTTTCTTAAATCTTAATTTTCTCTTATCTTGGATGACATTTTGGAGCTTTGGAACCAATTACTCCAGTTACAATGGTTTCAACATACAATGGTTGTCCTGGAACCAATTAATATTGTATCTTGAGGGACCACTGTATTCATAATTTAATGGGTCTGTCTGTCCACATAGTTTGTTATTTTTTAACACCACCAAAATTATGATTCTGATTTAAGAACCCCATCTTTGTAGATTACATTTCTGGATTTTTATGAGAAGCCTCAGTGACTCACTATCCTGACTAACTAAGCAGAGCATACAGAGAAGTGTTCAAGTTGTGAAATAAAACGTCCACTATCATCTCTTCTCTTCAGTTATACTGGTTTCCATAATGCATAAATATGAATATATTTGTATTTATGAAGGTATTTTATGCTGTAGGTAAACACATTTAACTTTGGTCAGATTGATGTTTACTCGCCTAAGGGGTTGTTCACATATCAGTTATTTGATCAGTTATTTCCATCAGTTATTGTCAGCCAAAACCAGGAGTGGACACTAAACAGAGATCAGGTATAATGAAAAGATCTGCACCTGTTTGGTGTTTTTGACCCGCACCTGGCTTTGGCTCACAATAACTGATGGAAATAACTGATCAAATAACTGATATGTGAACAACCCCTTAGGCTACTTTCACACTAGCGTTTTAAAAGTCCGGTATTGAATTCCGTCATGGGGGCTCAATACCGGAATAAAACGCTTCAGTTTTGTCCCCATGTATTGTCAATGGGGACAAAACTGAACTGAAGACAACTGAATGCTCCTGAAAGCATTCCGTTCCGTCTTCAGACCGGAGAACAAACCGCAGCATGCTGCGGTTTGCTCTCCGGTCTAGGCATCCGCACCAAGACGGATCCGTCATGACCCCAATGAAAGTCAATGGGGACGGATCCATTTGGTGTGACACAATGGTGAACGGATCCGTCCTCCATTGACTTTCAATGGATTTCATGACGGATCCGTCACCTGCACACATACACACAATACACACATACAGACATAGACATACACATAAACATACACAGACATATACACATACAAATATACACATACATACTTACATGCTCCCCGGCAGGTCTCCAGAGCGCAGGAGGAACAGGACGGCGTGCACAGATGACGATTCCACCAGGCGCCCAGCAGAGGGCGCTGTAGGGAATCGTCACCTGTGCGTGCCGTCCTGCTCCTCTGGCGCTCTGGAGACCTGCCGGGAGCATGTAAGTATGTATGTGTATTTGTCTGTGTATATGTGTGTGTGTCTGTGTGTATGTATGTACTGTGTGACATGTGTGGGGCCAGAGCGCGGTTCCGGCTCCACACATGTCCCTGCGGCAGTCCGGATCCGGCAGCACCCTACACCTGCCGGATCCGGACTGCCGCTAGTGTGAAAGTAGCCTTAGTTATACAAATGACCATTTTCTATTTACTGCCTCTGCATACAGGAGAAAAAAAATGAAAATCAACCATTTGTTGACTCTGCCATGCCATTTGCTTATGGATGAGGATGGGTAGGAAGAGGGATTATGGCTTAAATGTGACAGCCTGTAGATGAACATGGAACCTACATTATTTCAAAATGTGACAAAATGATACCATATGCTTCTTTCTCTTTGTCTGAGACATTTGTAAATTTTGCAAGTTGTAAGTACCTTGGTTATGAAAGACAGTGACCTACAGAAGTTTCAAGACAAGTCTCTTAGAAGAAACCCCCCGTTTAGATATTCCCCTGTGTGATGTGTGCACATAACTGAATCTGTACCTACCTACTAGACAATCTGACTCTTCTGGCACATAGGCATCTCTTGTTCTCCTGTTTGTGTTGTTCATTTATTAACTTTAGAATTACCTTTATTTTTATTTGATTAGCACATAATGGAGATTTATTAACCCCCCTACAACATGGATTTGGTGTTAAAAATTGCAAAACCTGGTCTTTTTAAATGCCATTGTGACTTGATTTAGTTGCAACTGGCATTTTTACACCAGCCTCACTACTTTATGAAAAGGGGGTAGATTAAAAATGCCAGTTGCGCCTTGTCAAAAAATTAGGTGCCTGCTCCAATAGCAGAGGACCAGTCTTGGTAAATCAGGACCAATATATTGATTTACCAAATTCATTTTCATCAGAAAACGTCTTACTCTGATTCAATAGGACTTACCACATTTTCCACAACAGTTGCAATTTGAAGGTCTGAGGCTATATAATATCTTCCAATAATTTTAGCAATCCAATATTTTTTTTATACGTGGTTCTGTGTAAATGTTTCTTCCACTAAAAATCCTCCACCCCCGAAAAAAAAGAAAGTGAGATTAAGTAATAATAATGACGTATATATATATATATATATATATATATATATATATATATATACACATACACACACATGCACACACACGGTATTGCTTAAAATCAGCTAATGAAAATCAGACATTGCTTTTGAATTGTGGTTCAACAGAAACTGGCCTGGAAAAAAATGAATGTACCTCTAGAAAAGATACAAAATAGTTTGACCATAGGGACATTTTAAACTAAGGTGTGTCCTGTAATTAGCATCACAGGTGTGTTCAAACTGGTAACCAGCCAGTTTGCTTATTTGAAGGGTGAAAAATAGTCACTGTGTTGTTTGGTATCATAGTGGATAACGAAAGAAAATTATAGATGAACATGTTAAAGGCAAAGGCTATAAGACCATAAAAGACCATCTCCAAACAGCTTGATGTCCCTTTTTTTCATAGAAAACACCTTTATTACAATCAAAATCGTCATCATACATACTTATTACTGCAACGCAGCACTCAATTATTAATCTTATTCGTCTTTCATAGCATGGTATTGTTATGTAAAACACAGGTAAGCCTACACTATACATCATAATGCATGCTACACTAGCATTCATTTCAATCACAAAATTACAATCAACAAAGCAGTCAGCCGTTGATGTCTGGTGGGGTATGGGAAGGAGGAAATCAGCTTTATTATGGACAGACACGAAAGGGGGGAGAAGTATTCAGTCCTCTTCTTTATCATAGTGGAGGTCACTGTTAGAGGGGTGGCCTGCTGTGGAGGTCAATATTAAGGGGGCAGGTGCTGTGTAGGTTGAAGTTAAGGGTGTGTGTGCTGTAGGGCTGACAGAATCTTTGCAGCACACCACACCACAAGCGCTTGGGTTACGTAAGTGGTCCATCTGGACCAACAATATCAGCAATGATGTTATCTGTCATTATGTTTGACTACATGTAGTTTGATTTATTTAATTGTGCAGTAAAGCGTATGTAGATTTTGAACGAGTGTTATCATACACGCGTGCAAATATATGTATCTCTATTAGCGTGCTAAATATGGTGAGCATGTGAACATACACAGATTGCCTAAGTAATGTACACACCAGCCATAAACATCAAAGAGACAGGGTGTACATATGTGTGAATACACGCCTCCTTAGTAGCATGTTAAGTATTGTGAACATATAAATTGAAATATATATAAATTGCCTGATAATACACACCAGCCACAAACACCAGAGGCAGGGTGTATACTGGGCATTTATGGTTGATACGTTACTACATACGCATTGTGCGAATATGAACAAATGCACGTGTTAACGTACGCATACATACCAAAGTAATTATCTGGATACGTTTTGTGTTGACCTCCTATGTATAGCTAGTATCGGTGGGAGAGTTTTTTTGTGTACTATTGGCACTATGATATCTTCTAACAATTAACATGTAGTCTAGGCAACCTTTGCATGGTATTGTAATTATCATATCTATTATTCGTTCCCAGGTGCTTTAATAGGTGTGTAGTGTTTTGTGTTTTTGTTTGGTGTATCTATTTTCATTGAACTGTCCCTATATATCTGTCCCCTGAGGAACCAAGTGTGGGGAAACGCGTCGGGATACTGTGACATCCTGGGACTGTTTTGCATGTTTTTGTTTATGTATTCTGTTTTGTATGTATATGTTGTGAGAGAAATTCAGGGGTAGTTAGGCCTAGGTACGAGGACAGGGGCCACCCACCATCAGGGTGTTCCCCTGGGCACAGCCATAAAAAGGGCCATATTAGGGTCAGTGCTGTGTTGTCTTTTCTGTCCTGTTGGTCCTCGCCTATACTCCCTCAATCTGCCAGTTTTCTCAAGTAGAGATTATCTCCATCCACATTTGTGGATTTTTATTATCAATTTCATTAAATGTTATGTTTTAATAGGTAGAGGTTTTTTTTGGGTTTATGAATTATGATTATGAATGCCCTACCATATCGTTATACTATCTGATTGGGAATTATATGTGTGTGCTGTAGAGGTTACTTAAGGAGGCGGGGTGCTGAGAGGGGTCACTGTTAAGGAAATGGGCCACTGTAGATGTCACTGTTAAGGGGGTGGGATGCTATGGAGGTCACATTTTAAGGGGGCAGGTTGCTGTGGATGTCACAGTTAAGGGGGCAGGGTGCTGTTGAGGTCACAGTTCAGCGGGTGGGGTGCTGTGGGGGGTCACTGTTAAGGGAGCGTGACTCTATGGAGGTCACTGTTAAGGGAATGGGGTGCTGTGGAGGTCAAGGTTAAGCTAGTGGGGTGCTGTGGAGGGTCACTGTTAAATAGTGGGTCATAGTTAAGGGGGTGGGCCACTGTCGAGGCCAATGTCCAGGGGGCAGGGTTCTACGGCGGTAACTGTTGAGGTAGAAGGTGCTGGGGGGGTTACAGTTAAGAGGGTGAGCTGCTGTGGAGGTCACTGTTACGGGAGTGTGGTGATATAGAAGTAACTATTATGGGGGTGTGGTGCTGTGCAGGTCACTGTCAAGGAGGTGGGCCACTGTGAAGGTAAATGTCAAGGGTGTGGGTTTCTATGGAGGTCACTGTTATGGGGCGGGGTGCTGTGGGGTCACAGTTAAGGGGATAGGCTGCTGTGGAGGTCACTGTTATGTTAAGGAGGTGAGGTGTTGTGGAGGTCACTGTTAAGGGGTGGGGTGCTGTGAAGGTCACTATTTAGGGGGCTGTTTTGCTATGGTGGAGTCACAGTTAAGGGGGCCAGATGCTGTGCACTGTCTTAGGAGACAGGGCAGTGTGGAAGTCACTGTTAAAAAGATTAGGCACTGTGAAGCTCACTGTTATATCTTACTGTGGATATCTTTTAATCACCGCAAAAGCACTAAATGAAATAGTCGAAATATACCTATGCAAAGCCGGGTCATTCTGCTAGTGTACACTGATGAGCAAAAGTTTAACAATGCTTTGAACTTTTGAATTTCAGGCTCGTGAGACTACCGTCATTTTATAGACAATAATCTCATACATAAATTGGACTTGCAACTATTTAGCAAATTATTAGTTATGCAGATTCTTGTCATGTAACTGCAGTGTTGCAAATTCTAAATTTACATTTTTATTATTTTGCCAGTATTTGTAAATTCACCTTTGGCTTTCAACACTGTCTGAATCCTTTTGGGCATGCTCTCGATTAGATTAAATCTTGTCTTGAAATCTGTTCCCAGGTCTCTTCTACAAGTTCTCAATGTTGGTGCATACCGCTCGACTCAATTGGGTACAAATACAGCTTTTTCTTCAACTCTACCCACAAGTGTTCGATTGGGTCGAGGTCTGGGGGGGTCGATCCTGCACCTCTACTTCATTGTTATTGAACCATTTCTGTGCATGAAATTTGTCCATCCTTTCCACAGCCAAGAAGTGGACATCCAGGCAAAATATTGGAGTCCACAAGTCGACTCAACACAAGGTCTATAAGTTCAAACATGGCAGTGACAAACATGGCAGTGGATGTGGTTCGTGTACTTCACAATACTGAGATCACAGACGTCCATACAAGCATTGTGCAATGTGCATTACACAAGAGGGTCACATGACCTGTGATGTCAGCTTCTCACCGTGCTCTGATGATGTCTCGTACACAAGCCTAGTCTGTGTTTGCGCACAAGACATCACTGTGCTGGCCACACCCCCTAAGCTGCTGCTGCTGCCTGCCCTGTGTCTACCTCCCACTGGATTCTTCAGAAAAGATTAACCCCTTCTGCAGCACAGACTCAGGGCTGGAGCCTTTGCTGAGGAGACACATGATCTGCCCTTTTCATCCTGAAGACACAGAGCTGACAGACTGGAAGAGTTCTGCAGAGCATTGCACAAGAATGGTAGGGTGAAGATCCTGTATGTATCGGCAGTGTCATTGTACAGCTGGAACTTGTAGTCCTACACATACAACAGACTGTTGAGTATCCGAGCAGTCAGACATTTCACTCAGGGCAGCACTTTAATTCACTCCCTTTTCAGAGCACAGGAAGGGACACAAATATTCATGAGGAAAACCTCAGAGATTGTTATCATTGCAAGTAAGCAAAGGACCAGAAGAGAACTAGGAAAATGAGGAAATAGAAATTTATTTGCCTAAAACTTGCCTAGCTTATGTATATTTTGCTGACCATCAGATTTACAGTGCTATATTTGTTTTTACATAACTTGGACAACCCCTTTAATATTGTCATAAGAAGCGTCAGCTCCAGTTTGGAAAAAATTATGAACAGCGGACAGTAAAAGATTGGAAACAAGTGATTTGGAGCGATGAGATGAAAGTCAATAGACTGGGCTCTGATGGTTGCAAATGGGTATGTAAGGGAAAAAGGGGCTAAAGGATCAAGAAAGTGAAGGAACTGTGAAGTTCGGTGGAGGAAGCCTGATCATATAAGGTTGATTCACCGCCAAAGACGTTGGATACTTGACCCGGATCGATGGTGGTCTCAGTGCTAAGCTATATAAACTATGGGTGTGAAAAGGATGACTGATCCAGCAGGACAATGACCTGAAGCATACGTTGAGATTGGCAAAGAAATTATTCAATGACAATGAAGTACAGGTGCTGGATTGGTCCCCACAGTCCCTCGGCCTCAATCCAATCGAATACTTGTGGGTAGAGATGAAGAAAAAGCTGTATTCGTACCCAAGTGAGTCGACCAGTATACACCAACATTGGGAACGTGTAGAAGAGACCTGGGAATAGATTTCGTTCGAGACATGCTTGAATCTGATCAAGAGCATGCCCAGAAGGATTCAGGCAGTGTGAAAGCCAAAGGTGGATTTACAAAATACTGTCAAAATAATAAAGGGGGCAAAACAGTAATAATGCAGTTACATGACAAGAATCTGCATAACTAATCATATGCTAAATAGTTGCAAGTCCAATTTATGTATGAGATAACCAAGATGATTGTCTATAGAATTATGGTAGTTTTGATGCTCAAAGCATTTGTTACCCTTTTGCTCGTCAATATATATATATATATATATATATATATATATATATATACAGTACAGACCAAAAGTTTGGACACACCTTCTCATTCAAAGAGTTTTCTGTATTTTCATGACTATGAAAATTGTAGATTCACACTGAAGGCATCAAAACTATGAATTAACACATGTGGAATTATATACTTAACAAAAAAGTGTGAAACAACTGAAAATATGTCTTATATTCTAGGCTCTTCAAAGTAGCCACCTTTTGCTTTGATTACTGCTTTAAAAACTCTTGGCATTCTCTTGATGAGCTTCAAGAGGTAGTCACCTGGAATGGTTTTCACTTCACAGGTGTGCCCTGTCAGGTTTAATAAGTGGGATTTCTTGCCTTATAAATGGGGTTGGGACCATGAGTTGTGTTGGGCAGAAGTCAGGTGGATACACAGCTGATAGTCCTACTGAATAGACTGTTAGAATTTGTATTATGGCAAGAAAAAAACAGCTAAGTAAAGAAAAACGAGTGGCCATCATTACTTTAAGAAATGAAGGTTAGTCAGTCCGAAAAATTGGAAAAACTTTGAAAGTGTCTCCAAGTGCAGTCGCAAAAACCATCAAGCGCTACAAAGAAACTGGCTCACATGAGGACCGCCCCAGGAAAGGAAGACCAAGAGTCACCTCTGCTGCGGAGGATAAGTTCATCCGAGTCACCAGCCTCAGAAATCGCAGGTTAACAGCAGCTCAGATTAGAGACCAGGTCAATGCTACACAGAGTTCTAGCACCAGACACATCCCTACAACTACTGTTAAGAGGAGACTGTGTGCAGCAGGTCATCATGGTAAAATATGAAACCTATATATCTATGGATTGTAATATAACCAGACAATTGCACACTTGATAAAATGAAAATCCTTTTATTTATTACCACAAATTACATGATTAGCAACACACAATATAAAAACAATTAAAATATACTAGTAAAGGTGGGGTATGAACCTGGCAGTATAAAATGCAAGTGCATAGGTGATTGGGTGGTGATTGGTGCGGAGTATCCTGTGGCGTTTGTTAGGGGGTCAGTATTGTGATCTTTAATTGTTGTATCACATTTATTTTTATCATTGCTATTGTATTGTTTCACTGCTGATCCCATTTACTTATGCACTTGCATTTTATACTGCCAGGTTGATACCCCACCTTTACTAGTATATTTTAATTGTTTTTATATTGTGTGTTGCTAATCATGTAATTTGTGGTAATAAATAAAAGGATTTTCATTTTATCAAGTGTGCAATTTTCTGGTTATATTACAATCCATAGATATATAGGTTTCATATGCGGCATTATATGGGTTGTTGTTACTTTGGGAAATAATATTGGTGTATCATGGTAAAATAGCTGCTAGGAATCCACTGCTAAGGACAGGCAACAAGCAGAAGAGACTTGTTTGGGCTAAAGAACACAAGTAATGGATATTAGACCAGTGGAAATCTGTGCTTTGGTCTGATGAGTCCAAATTTGAGATCTTTGGTTCCAACCACCGTGTCTTTGTGCGACGCAGAAAAGGTGAACGGATGGACTCTACATGCCTGGTTCCCACCGTGAAGCATGGAGGATGAGGTGTGATGGTGTGGGGGTGCTTTGCTGGTGACACTGTTGGGGATTTGATTAAAATTGAAGGCATACTGAACCAGCATGGCTACCACAGCATCTTGCAGTGGCATGCTATTCCATCCGGTTTGCGTTTAGTTGGACCATCATTTATTTATCAACAGGACAATGACCCCAAGCACACCTCCAGGCTGTGTAAGGGCTATTTGACCAAGAAGGAGAGTGATGGGGTGCTATGCCAGATGACCTGGCCTCCACAGTCACCAGACCTCAACCCAATCGAGATGGTTTGGGGTGAGCTGGACCGCAGAGTGAAGGCAAAAGGGCCAACAAGTGCTAAGCATCTCTGGGAAGAGATCATCAAGAGAATGCCAAGAGTGTGCAAAGCAGTAATCAAAGCAAAAGGTGGCTACTTTGAAGAACCTAGAATGTAAGACATATTTTCAATTGTTTCACACTTTTTTGTTAAGTATATAATTCCACATGTGTTAATTCATAGTTTTGATGCCTTCAGTATGAATCTACAATTTTCATAGGCATGAAAATACAGAAAACTCTTTGAATGAGAAGGTGTGTCCAAACTTTTGGTCTGTACTGTATATATATATATATATATATATATATATTATATATATATATTAGTGTTGATCGAGCACCGTGGTGCTCGGATGCTTGGGTGGTCTGGTCGAACAGTAGGTGGTGCTCGAGTGCTTGGACTCCAAAGTCGCTGCTATAAACGATGCTGTCCGAGTATTACACCACTTTTACGGAATGACAAGAATACCCCTCAAAACCGAAGATAACATTGATTTTAGAGGAAATATTGTTAGGAAACATATATTTACTTGTATATAAAGTGCAAGTAGTAGCAGGTCCTCACCCCTAATATTTTACACGGTCAGATCAGCAGCAGGCACTCACCCATAATGTTTTTGAGTGTCAGCAGCACTCAAGGTCAACATATTAGGAGTAGGACCAGAGTGAAGAAGTGGAAGAGGAGGTGGTGGACGATGAAATCACTGGCCCAACCTGGGAAGGTGGCAAGTCGAGCGAGGTCAGCAGTACAGAGGGGGAGGGATCCGCAGTACCGCAACAGGCTGGAAGAGGCAGTGGGGTGTAAAAAGGGAGAAGGCAGGCCACACCAAACAGGCCTGCAACTGTTCCCCGGAGCACCCCCTTGTGGCAATCTCCCTTGCAAAGGGGTAGGTGTTCCGCAGTCTGGCGCTTTTTTGAGGAAAGTGCTGACGATAAATGAATTGTCATTTGCAACCTGTGCCGTACCAAAATGAGCAGGATAATGAACACTAGCAACCTGACCACCACCAGCATGATCCTCATGGCAGAAAAGCACCCTAATAGGTGGGCCAAACGCCTGGGTCCACAATTGGTGTCTGCGGGTCACACCACTACCTCCTATTCCCCTGTGTTACGAGCTGTCCAAGACGCAGGCCCAGATGCCTCCCGCCCTGCACCTGGACCTTCGCAAGCACCATCAGCAAGCACGTCCACTTCTGTCTCCCAGCGCAGCGTACAGATGTCCATACCCCAGGCCTTTGAACGAAAGCACAAATACCCAGCCACCCACCCACAGGCCATAGCACTAAATGCACACCTTTACAAATTGCTGGCGCTGAAAATGTTGCTTGTGGACACTGATGCTTTTTGCAGTCTGATGGCGGCGACTGTCCCTCGTTACTCAGTACCTAGCCGCCACTATTTTTGCTGGGGTGCTGTCACAGCCTTATACACCAGCATGTGTCCCATAACATAACCCCCAGCACTGACCACACAGTTACTGGGAAGGTCCACTTAACGACTCACACATGGACAAGTGCTTTTGGCCAGGGAAGCTACATTTTCCTGACGGCACACTGGGTGAACATTGTTGAGGCTGGGAGCGAGTTGTACCCTGGGATGGCACAGGTGCTACCGACACCAAAGATTGCGGGTCCTACTTCCATCAGGATTTCCGCCACCACCTACATTAACGGCTGCAACCCCTCCTTCTCCTCCTCCACTTCCACCTCAGAATTCTCATCTTGCAGCACCAGTCAGACTTCAGTCAATAGCTGGAAGCAGTGTAACACTGCAGTGGGGGAGCAGCAACAGGCTTTGCTGAAACTTATTTGCCTAGGTGACAAACAGCACACCGCCGCAGAGCTGTGGCAGGGTATAAGGGACCAGGCTGAGCTGTGGCTCTCGTCACTCAACCTACAGCCAGGCATGGTTGTGTCTGATAACGGCCGCAACTTGGTACCGGCTTTGGAGCTCGGCAAGCTCACACACATACTGTCACGCTCAGGTGTGTGTGTGTGTGTGTGTGTGTGTGTGGGGGGGGGGGTGAAACCACACAGACCATAGGAGGGAAAGGAGATTAGGCCTGGAAACTAAGGAAGGAAGATGGACACCTCCTAAGGGAAACCCTGACTCTAATCCTGACTGACTACCAGTATGAATAATGGAAAAAGAGTTTCTGCACTCCAAAGATTGCTTAAATCAAGAAGTTTTTATTTTTCTTTATTCCCCTTTAGTAACAGCAGTGTTCAGAGAACGTTTTTGGCAATATAGCCTTTTTCAATATGCTGTAAAGCAGTGGTTCTCAACTCCAGTCCTCGGGACCCACCTGCCAGTCAGGTTTTCAGGATTTCCTTAGTTTAGACCAGCTGATATAATTAGCGTCCATCCATCAGGACTTACCACAGGTATTCATTCTGTGGGATATTCCTAAATCCTGACTGGCAGGTGGGTCCCGAGGACTGGAGTTGAGAACCACTGCTGTAAAGGTATATATACATATGAGTACTAGCAATCAAAGTAAACATGTCATAAGAGTTCAAAATAAAATAAAGGTTATACTAGATTGACATACATGTCTGTTGAAACTACGAAGACACCAGGTTACATCACCTAGGAATTTCAATATACAGTATAATGTTTATATCATGGCTTAAAGTAACTTTGTGAGGCTTATGGTATAACAGTTTGGAGTAGATGTCAAAGGTTGGGACTACAGCTGGCTATAGCACCTCTAAAGTGTAGGCTAGAAATATAGATGAACAACATAAGGCTATATATCAATAGTCCACAAGTAAACAAGTAAACTCAGTAACATAATGCAAATATGCTAATGGAGAAAGGAAACGGATGCCATGGTATGAGAATGTGGCCCAGATGGACTGAGAGAAAGAAAGAGTGAGAGTGAAAGGTAGTAGGGATACAAGAATACAATGGAGTACATGACTGTACCTGTAAAGAGCGCAAGATACTGATGAAGCAAATGCCGGAATTCCGGTTGTTGCACCAGGCTGAAGGAGCAGTGTGCAGTGGGTAGTAGGCTGCTGCCAATTGGAAAGGCGCTGGTGTGTACGCAGGGAGCGCTGGGCTTAAAATGCCCGCGTTGTGCGCCGGAAGGGGTGGAGCGGTAAGTGGGGAGGAGTCCCATGGCTGGATGGCTAAAGATGGCTGCACAAATTCCTATTGCGCATGCGTGCCCTGATTAAAGATGGCCGACGGGCTGTGTATGTTGGTGCTAATGCGCATGGCCCAAAATAACAGTAGTATGATAAGGGAGGGGAGAGGGGAATAAATAGACTGGTGATGTGCTTTGTTGTAGTGGGCGATGGACAGTGTAATGTAATTGAGAAAAAGGTAATACACAGTATAGAATGTGAAATGAAGATAAACATCATGGCACGCAGGACATTACTATTAACAAGCATCAGCATGAGTTGTATATGGTACGGAGAAGGATACATGCGTAACCATAGGAGATGTGAGATTAGAATTCTCGATATCCCCGAATCCCCGAATGCGCAATAGGAATTTGTGCAGCCATCTTTAGCCATCCAGCCATGGGACTCCTCCCCACTTACCGCTCCACCCCTTCCGGCGCACAACGCGGGCATTTTAAGCCCAGCGCTCCCTGCGTACACACCAGCGCCTTTCCAATTGGCAGCAGCCTACTATCCACTGCGCACTGCTCCTTCAGCCTGGTGCAACAACCGGAATTCCGGCATTCGCTTCATCAGTATCTTGCGCTCTTTACAGGTACAGTCATGTACTCCATTGTATTCTTGTATCCCTACTACCTTTCACTCTCACTCTTTCTTTCTCTCAGTCCATCTGGGCCACATTCTCACACCATGGCATCCGTTTCCTTTCTCCATTAGCATATTTGCATTATGTTACTGAGTTTACTTGTGGACTATTGATATATAGCCTTATGTTGTTCATCTATATTTCTAGCCTACACTTTAGAGGTGCTATAGCCAGCTGTAGTCCCAACCTTTGACGTCTACTCTAGAGATGAGCGAGCACTAAAATGCTCGGGTGCTCGTTATTCGAGTCGAACTTTTCCCGATGCTCGGGTGCTCGTTTCAAGTAACGAACCCCATTGAAGTCAATGGGAGACTCGAGCATTTTTGCAGGGGACCAAGGCTCTACCTAGGGAAGGCTGGGTGAAAAACTGGAAACCTCAGAAAATGAGGGAAACACCACCGAAATGGACAGGAAACAGCAGGGGCAGCATGCATGGATGCCTCTGAGGCTGCCTAATCCCACCATTACCCCAAATTCTCCTGCAACAGCCTGGTGGTTACCCTCATGGCAATTGTGCTCACCCAGAAAAAGAAAAGGC
>ONZH01011207.1:0-104365 GCA_900303285.1 Rhinella marina
GCTAAGGAGGTGTGTCTCAGCTCTCCCTATCACAGCTCAGGAGGAAGTTGAAAGATGAAACTGAGCATGTGCGGTCTTCTCAGTGAGCAGGACAAAGAAATAAGAAAAAGAACAACCAGCAGGTGGTGCTGTACAGATACATTTTATTGAATAACTCAGTAGCTATGCTAAATTTTTAATTACATGCAATTACAAAAGTATTCAGATCCAGATGTTGGTTTGAAAACTGTAGGAATATTTTTCATGGGATAACTCCTTTAACAGCTGTTCAGCAAATGGTGAAAAGAAAGGATTTGGTTAGGAAGTTAGAATTATTTATGCAACTGGTAGACTAAAGGACTGTGGAAAAGTGTATTGAAGGAAAAGAGAAGTTGGTTAAAGGGTAATAATAGGCTTGTGCAAGTTGAGATATGGTTGATATTGTTTATGTAAGTGACTGATAGAAAGTAAAAGGAAGCAATATTTGTATTGTAAGGTGGATGATTTTGAATCCTGTAGGGAACAAAAAAGTTTGTCATGTGGCACCCATCAACCTTTTTTCTTCCTCTAAATCTACTTTTGCAACCCCCACTGTTTCTTCATCTTCTATTTCTAATGTAACCCCCATGTCTTTTCCCTATGTTCTCCTTTAGAATGTGCTCCTCTGCAGGAACACCACCCATCGTGTTTTCTGCTCCTCACATCCCATCCCCCCTCCTAGTGCTTCTACTGAAACCCTTCCTCAGGATTTCAACCCCAACCCTACGGTGGGGGGGTGGTAATGCATCTGCAGACATGAAAAATTTAGTAACACCCATAGAACGTCCAGGCAAGGCTCAACCAATTTATAGGCCCCAGTACTGGATTATATCCAGTGGTGTCTGCTAATAACCCTTCTCAATTGAATGTCCCACCAGTTAAAAATGTGCCCACAATGATTGCCCCTACGATGCCAAGATTGGAAGTGTCTCTGACCAATTCTACCCTATCGTACTCCCAGGTACTTAAGCACTGAAGTTACTCCTCTCAGCAGTCCAAATAATAGCCCTGATGAAACGATATATCGTCCTTAGTCCCCTAGTGAAATGTTTGTCATAATGAGTAGAATTCCCAATTCAGATGACTTACCTATGCTGTTCTATAGGGAGTTAGTAAAGATACGGAAAGTTTCTTATGTTGTTAGTGAGATTTGGAAAGTTTTAGTCCAAGGTAAAGCTGGTGATTCTCTCTCAAGTTACAGCTTCAGCAGAGGGATCTTGTGTAGAGGACAATACTACATTGTTGTTGGGTGAGCAATGCATAGAAAAGCTCACTTAGGCTAGTTTCACACTAGCGTTTATATATTCCGGTATTGAGCTCCGTCATAGGGGCTCAATACCGGAATAAAACACTTCAGTTTTGTCCCCATTCATTGTCAATGGGGACAAAACTGAACTGAAGACAACGGAATGCTCCTGAAAGCATTCCGTTCAGTCTTCAGACCGGAGAGCAAACCGCAACATGTTGCGGTTTGCTCTCCGTACTAGTTATCCGCACCTAAACGGATCCGGAATGACCCCCAATGCAAGTCAATGGGGACGGATCCGTTTGGTGTGGACACACTTGTAAACGGATCCGTCCTCCATTGACTTTCAATAGAGGTTATTCCGGATCCGTTTAAAAGCTAATACAACCGGATCCGGAATTACGGATCCACAAGGTTGTATTACTCAGTACGGATCCGGCGGGTCCCTTCACCCGCCGGATCCGTACTAACGCTAGTGTGGAAGTAGCCTTAGTCTGAGAGGAAGCATTAAGGTGATTAGGCTGTTACATTGTCTGATATGCATCAGGACAGAGCAGAGAGTGTGGAGAAAGCTTTCAATAGACTCCAGCAAAGATAGGTAGATTTGGGTTTTGAACAGACCTCAGACATGCATGAGAGAAAATCTTAACTGATGCCTTTTTGGATGGTCTTGAAAGCTGGGTATTGGCTAGGCCTGAATGGAGAACGATACAGCCCTCCATTTTGTAAGTTCCAAAAAGGCGTAGAAGCTGAGTTAAACAAAAGACCTAAGGTGGGCATGACTGCTCATCAGTCCTTCCCACAAGAAGGGGGAAGGAAGACTTTGTATGTACCTGCCCATTTCCTCGCCCATGGGAGGAGGCTACAAGTTCTCAAGTACAACGCCCATAAGGAATAGGCAATCCTGAGTCAAATGCTGTGCCCTATTATCTATACCATCCTTAGGGTCTGGGTCATCCAGGTACTGGACCACCCTAGGCCGGGAGCTCCTGCATTGGAACGCCAAAAGGGAACGGTCCTGTGGTTTTCCGTTGAGAGAGGGTCTGGTTTCCTGGCAGACCACGAGGACGGAAAGGAGTATTTTGTGGGCCGTAGGTCGGTGAAACGACCGTACCTGCCACAACCTCATCACAGCCTGTATGTGGGGGATCAGGTGGAGTACACCCCCATGGCGTCCCTGAAAGGTCCCTTTGCGACCGGGGTTACCCACCTTTCTAAGCCCCTGTTACCTAAAACAGAACCTGAAGTGTGGCCGGATGAACCAACAGGTCCAGGACGCTTGCACTGCCTTCAGGAGTCACCAGATGGCATACTCCGGTTCAGGGAAAAGCCACAGCCACAGCCGGAGCCTCTGATTCCTGGACTGCCAGCACCACCACCACCACCACAGTCCTTTCAGTTGGGTCAGCTGAGGACAACATCGTTTACGTTCCAGCTGCCGTGGAAGATGAAGCCAGCAGCAGCCAGGGAAGCTGGGGCTACTTCCCTGGATGCAACCTTGCCAGAACCGCTGCTGTCCCGGCAGGAGGATCCGGAAAAGCGCAAATGGCTGCAGCGCTCACCAGCGTGACCACCACCTGGACCCGGTCAAGTCCGAATTCCGGAAGAAGAGGGCACTGGAGTTCTACTACAGCAGCGAGCGTGGCCTACAAGAGGCAGGAGCGTCCTCTGATGTCCTATAATTTTCTCACTTCACCACACAACGGCTAATAAGCCCTTACTTTTTTTCCCCAATAATACACGCCAAAAAAGGCTTTACTACATGTATCTATGGCACTATACGCCCAAAAAAACTTTTTTTGCCACTGATACTCGCCAAAAACGGCTGAAATGTTCTCACTTCAGCACACAACTGCTAATAAGCCCTCTCTTTTTTTCACCACTAATAAACGCCAAAAAAAGGCTTTACTACATGTATCTGCAGTGTTGTACTCCAAATAAAACGTTTTTTGCCACTAATACAAGCCATAAAGGGCTAAAATTATCTCACTTCACCACACAACGGCTAATAAGCCCTTTATTTTTTTCACCACTAATACATGCCAAAAATGGCTTTACTACATGTAACTGCGGCGCTATACGCCAAATAAAACTTTTTTTGCCACTAATACAAGCTAAAAAGGGTTGAAATTTCCCCATGTCACCACACAATGGCTAATAAGTCCTTTCTTTTTCTTTCCCATTGATACATGCCAAAAAGGCTTTACTACATGTAACTGTGTCGCTATACGCCAAATAAAACTTTTTTGCCACTAAAACATGCCAAAAAGGGCTAAAATTTTCTCACTTCACCACACAACGGCTAATAAGCCCTTTCTTTTTGTCCACATTAATACACACCAAAAAAAGGCTTTACTACATGTATCTGCAGTGCTTTACGCCAAATAAAACTTTTTTTGCCACTAATACACACCAAAAAGGGTTGTGATTTTCTTGCTTCCCCACACAACAGCTAATAAGCCATTTATTTTTTCCCACTAATACACACCAAAAAAGGCGTTACTACATGTTTCTGCGGCGCTATATGCCAAATTTTTTTTTTTGTACTAATAAGCCAAAAAACGCTGTAATTGTCTAACTTCACCACGAAACGGCTAATAAACCCTTTCTTTTTTTCATCACTAATACACACAAAAAAAGGCTTTACTACATGTATCTGCGCTGTTATACGCCAAATAAAACTTTTTTGCCACTAATACACCCTAAAAAGGACTGTAATTTTCTCACTTTACCACACAACAGCTAATAAGCCCTTTTCTTTTTTTTGCACTACTAATACTAAGAAAAGGCTTTACTACATGTAACTGCGGCACACAAGGGCTAATAAGACCCCAATAATTGGAATTACAGAAGTATGGTCTATTGCAAACCTGAAATGAGCAGCTGGTTCATGGCAATTTTGAACCTCAGCCAGTGCAGCAAGGTGTAATAGGATTGTTCCTATTACCCAGGCTTTAAACACCCCTATTGAACCCTGTTCTTCAATACTTTCCTCCCTATCCTTTCCCTAAACTTCTATTGAGCAATATACACGTTTGACAAGTTTTTCTACCACTTTCCCTAGCGCCTGCTAATGTCTCTCCCTGCACTAAGCACACTGGAGAATTGCAGAATCCAAGATGGCTGAGTCTATTTATAGGGCTCCACATCACAGGGCTGGTTGCTAATTGGCTGCATGAATAGCATTGTGGGTGATCCTTCGTTCCCAGAGTTCCTTCCTCTATGTCCTAACATGTGCATCAGCCATTTTAGGAAAAAATGTGATTCGTTACCACGAAGCGTCAGGAAATTTGGATTTGGTGCGAATCAAATTATTTGCTCATCTCTATTTATAGTATAAAATTGCACTAAAACTGCTGATCTTATTTAATCCCTTTGGTACACATGAATCCAATCTCACTATCCAGTATGTCTCCCTCTGTAATGACATTCTCCTGTTGTCCTGTTTCTGCCATCTCCAACACTTCCCATCTAAGATCATAAACCTGATTTACTGCACCACCTTTGATTAATGTACTAGAATGAGCCATGAACGTTCTTCATGTTCCATGATCTTATTTAGCAAGTAATTAAATAATTGTTGCCTAAATAATTGTATTCATTTATTGGATGCAGTTGAAAAGCACCTGGCAATGTGATGAAATCAAAATGATCTCATGTCTAGACATAAACCTGATATTCCAAATTTCCTCATCATGAAGGCGGGTTTGTTGGCTATAAAATGATCAACCAATAAGAAAGGGAAAGTACTCAATACTAAAGATAGGTCATGAACTAGTTTTCTGTTCATTCTTACCAGATCAAGGAAAGAAGAGGAGCAGAGGTAAGAGACACTGAGACACTAATAAGATAGATAGATAGATAGATAGATAGATAGATAGATAGATAGATAGATAGATAGATACTGTAGATATACAATATACGCTTACTAGTAGTATGTACTGTATCACACATACATGGATGGGTAGTTACCGGCATACATACTGGAGTCCTTCTCGAACATAGCTAGCCAGAAAATGGAGACAAAACTGTGGCCCTATTCCAGATATTGTTTGGAAGATCCTTCAATAGACATCCTTAGGCTACATGCACACAATAGTGAAAAAAATGTCTTTAGTTATCCCTGGTTCGTGTTATGGGTTCTGATTCTGATTTGGTTTGGACTCTCCAGGTATTGACCTCGCTTGGTACATTTTCTGGTTCTGTCTTTACCCGGTGTGCCATTTTGTCACTAGTCATCTGTTATGTTGTTCCCCTCCCTGATTTGGGCCCAGCACATATATAGGAAGGGACTGCCATCCAGTTGCGAGCTGCCAGTTCGAGTAGATTGTGCAAATAGAAAGGAACAGTACTAGGCAGGATTACAGAGCTCACTGTCCCCTACTGTGACAATATTGCATAATATTTTTAACTAACACATTTCAATACATGCTGCTTTTCTTCTATATAAATTTGAAGCTAGAGATTTTTCAAATTGCCTTAAGGGTCTTTATAATGTGGGTGCTTAGACTCATATTTTTGCATAATTGCCAAAAACTGAGACTCTCCTTACTAGTGAGATTGAGGATAGGTCATCAATAGAGATGGCCTTTGGGAGACTCCTTTTCGTCATTCCTTTTGGAGGAACGGTTAGACTGAGCCCTGTCAGTAGTTGCAGGGTCTTATAGGGTCAGTTTGGTTTAGGTTCCTGTGTATGAACTCGCCTACATTTGAGGCCTGTTCATACTGTAAGTCAGTCAGGATTGGTGTCAGGGTTTCCTGCAGGAGGTGACCTTTTTCCTTTACTTGTTTCCTGACCTCATTCGCTTCCCTCCTAAGCTTGGTGTGGTTTTCCTCACACCAGAGCGGGACATTATAAACCGCCTTAAACCGTCAGTTTTTGTTCATTTTAGTGCAGATATAGACCCAATTATTGCACAAACTGAACAGCTACAGGGTCTCTACTTGGAGGTAGCTGATCTCTGCACCCAGATTCAGAAACCACAGGCTGTTGGTTCCGGGGATGGTGGTTGCCAGGCCTGTCTGGAGCCTAAAGTCGCTAATCTCGTTGCTCAAGGGGGATGCACAGTCATGAGCCTTTTCTTTGCCGTCTGGATTGCAGTGTCGCCAGTCGGTAGCTGAATTTTTCAAGGCATTGGGGCTTATCTATGATGACCCGGATCGCATCTCCCTGGCCGAGACCAAGCTACATGACCTCTGTCAGGAAGAGCGCTTTGTTGAAATCTATTGCTCTGAGTTTCGGAGGTGGGCTACGGATACTGAATGGAACGATCCGGCCCTCCGGATTATCTGAAAGGCTGAAGGACGCTGTGGCCTTTCATGAAACTCTGGTGTCTTTGGAAGCCGCTATGACTCTTGCTGTATGCATGGATAGACGCCTGAGAGAGGGATCTAGGGGCCCCCACTCTCAGGACGTACTATCACATAGTGTATTGTCTTCCTTTGACACTTTGGGTGAGGATACCCCTGGGTTGATGTCTGGGGACAAACCCATGAAGTTAAGGGGAGCTACTCCTGCTTCTACCTTTAAGCATTCTGGGAATAAAAAGGGAGTGTGTTTTTTCTGTGGACAGAAAGGACACTTTATCAACGCATGCCCATGCATTCAGTCTCTAAAAGAGAAAAAAGGAAAGGGGGCATTAAATTCCCATCTCACTCTTGGAGGGGTGGGTGGAGAGAGAAAAAAATGTGCATTTGTCTTCATCCTGTAGTACCCGTTTTCTCCTGACTGCTGAGGTGGCGCTAAAGTCAAAGGTTGTGAGAACTAATGTGTTTATCGACATTGTGCATTTTTGGCGCCAAAAAACTCAGCCAATCACAAGCCAGGAGACTCTGCGGTACACCCAGCATCACGTGGGGGCCTTACATGTCGATAGCAGGGGTTGGCTGGCCTGATCAGGTGACCCTGGAATATACTACTGACTGGCCGCGGTGCTCGGCTCAGATGCTGTCTGGATGTCATTAGGGATAGAGCTGCTGCGTTTCAGGGAGAGTGTTAGGGCCTGCATTTAGTTCTTTCTTAGGCAGGAGTGATCGCCCAAGAACCCAACAGCCCTTCTAAGGGCTACAAGATATTATTTTTTTTGTCTCCTGGCTTGGCTGGCTGGCACTAGTAGTGCAGCTATCGCCATATATAACCCCTTTTTTTTATTGTTATATCTCAGTGATACAAATCCATTTCACACAGCAGTGTGGAACCATTCTGTGTGTTACAGTTCAGTACACTCACTACAATCCGTATTTTCTGTCCAGGTGACACTTTCTGTACGTCACTTAATCCAACCTGGTCTTTTGCTCTCACGTATATAGCTTGATCACAAAAATCTCTGTGCGACATTTGTCTGGGTCGCAGTCAAAATAGCCACCGTCAGCAGGGTGCGAGTTAGCTCTACAATAGTTTCTGCACGTCACGTTCCAAAAAAAACAAAACTAAAAAAAAAATAAATATAAAAATAGAGTTTTTTTGTTGTTTTAGCTCAGTGATACAAATCCATTTCACACAGCAGTGTGGAACCATTCTGTGTGTCACAGTTCAGTACACTCACTACAATCCGTATTTTCTGTCCAGGTGACACTTTCTGTATGTCACTTAATTCAACCAGACTGAACAAGTTTGTGGGTTTCAGTACAGCAGGCCCATTTATTTTTTATTTTTTATATAATACACTTATATAAAGAAAATGTTGAACCCCAGGGCTAAGGGTCGAGGACGAGGGCGTGGGCGTGGGCATTCAATTACTGCAGGGGGCAGAGGCCATGGTCCTGGGCAGGGTGAGACAGTACCTGCTGATGAGGGAGTAGAGCTACACTCCCTAGCTTCATGTCTCAACTTACAGGGACACGTGGTAGAGGACTGTTGAAACCAGAACAGTGCGAACAGGTGATGTGGATTGCGGACAATGCTTCAAGTAATTTGTCCACCAGTCAGTCTTCCACGCAGTCCACCCACGTTACCCAAGGGAGCACTCCTCTGGCTCCTCCACCTCAACCTCCTATCCCCAAGTCTGCCCCCTCCCAGGAAAATTTGGAATGCGATCCGGCATACTCTGAGGAACTGTTTTCTGGACCCTTCCCAGAGTCACAAAACACTTCTCAGGTTGCTGCTGACCTCGTTCCCGATGCCCAAGTTTTCCAACTGTCGCAGTCTATGGGTGATGATGATGACAATGTTGAGTTAGTGGAAGAAGTTTGTAAAGAGATGTCGGACGATGAGGAGACACGGTTGTCAGACAGTGGTGAAGTTGTTGTCAGGGCAGGAAGTCCGAGGGGGGAGCAGACTGAGGAATCGGAGGATGACGAGGTGACTGACCCAAGCTGGGTTGATAAGCCGAGTGAAGACAGTGCTTCTGAGGCGGAGGTGAGTGCTTCACCAGAACAGGTTGGAAGAGGCAGTGGTGTGGCCAGAGGGAGAAGCAGGGCCAGAGCTGGTGCATCAGCAGCAACTGTTTCACGTAGTGAAGCTCCCGTGGCGAGGCCTAGATGTTCGCAAGTCTGGAGGTTCTTAAAAGAAAGTGAGGATGACAGACGGACTGTGGTGTGCAACCTGTGCCACACCAGGATCAGCAGGGGAGCCACCACTACTAGCCTAACCACCACCAGCATGCGCAGGCATATGAGTGCTAAAGACCCCACTCAATGGAATCAAGGCCGTTCACCACCTCCTGCGGGTCACACCACTGCTCCTTCCCCTGTGTCACTCGCTGCCTCTGCTAGTCAACCCCCTGCCCAGGACCCCGGCACGAGCGCCTCCCACCGGAAAACCACACCTTCGCCTCCACGATCCTCCACAGTGTCCACCAATGTGTCGCAGCGCAGCTGTCTTTACAGCAGACGCTGGGGCGCAAGAGGAAATACAGTTCCACCCACCCACATGCCCAAGCCCTCAACGTCCACATCTCCAAATTGCTGAGCCTGGAGATGCTGCCCTATAGGCTGGTAGAGACCGAGGCCTTTCGCAATCTCATGGCGGTGGCTGCCCCTCGGTATTCGGTCCCCAGCCGCCACTATTTTTCCCGATGTGCCGTCCCAGCCCTACACCAGCACATGTCAGAGAACATTATCCATGCCCTGACCAACGCTGTTTCTGAGAAGGTCCACCTAACCACGGACACGTGGACAAGTGCTGCCGGGCAGGGGCACTATATCTCACTGACGGCACATTGGGTTAACTTGGTGGAGGCTGGGAACGAGACTGAGCCTGGGGCCGCTCATGTACTGCCCACACCGAGGATTGCGGGGCCTACCTCGGTCATGGTCCCTCAGACGTACTATGCCTCCTCCTCCGACCCCTCCTCCACCTTCTCCTCCGAATTACCATCCGTGGGCAAGGCGCCTTCAGTCGGTAGCTCTAGGCGCAGCAGCAGTGCCGTAGGTAAGCGCCGGCAGGCGGTGCTCAAACTGCTGAGCTTAGGTGACAAAAGGCACACCGCCCAAGAGCTGTTACAGGGCATCACGGCGCAGACCGATGTGTGGCTGGCACCGCTGAACCTCAAGCCAGGCATGGTTGTGTGTGACAACGGGCGTAACCTGGTGGCGGCTCTGCAACTCGGCAGACTGACACATGTGCCATGCCTGGCCCATGTGTTCAATCTTATAGTTCAGCGGTTCCTCAAGACATACCCCAATCTGATTGATTTGCTCACCAAGGTGTGCCGCATCTGTGCGCATTTCCGCAAGTCGAGCACAGATGCTGCCACTCTCAAGGCAGCGCAGCGCCGCCTACAACTGCCCGCTCACCGACTGTTGTGCGACGTGCCCACGAGATGGAATTCCACATTAAACATGTTATCCAGAGTTTACCAGCAGCGCAGAGCGATTGTAGACTGCCAGATGTCAACTTCCACCAGAACTGGTAGTCAGGTCTCTCAGATTCCTCAAGTCTACAATGAGGAGTGGACGTGGATGTCTGATATCTGCCAGGTGTTGAGCAACTTTGAGGAGTCACAGATGGTCAGCGGCGATGCTGCCATTATCAGCCTCACCATCCCGCTGCTTTGCCTGTTGAAAAACTCACTGCTCAGCATCAAGTCGGATGCTTTGCGCTTGTCACAAGAGACGGTGGAGGAAGATATGTCGCTTGATAGCCAGAGGACCCTCCGGTCTGTTTCTCAGCACATATCGGAGGAGGGGGATGAGGAGGAAGAGGAGGAGAATGTCGGCGAGACAGAAGAGGGTACCAGTGCTCAGTCCTTAACTCTTGAGCGTGTATGGGCTGAAGAGGAGGACTTGGAGGAGGAGGAGGAGGAGGAGGAGGAAATGGAGAGTCAGGCCAGTGAGGAGAAGGAATTCTTACATGTTGGGACTCTGGCGCACATGGCAGACTTCATGTTAGGCTGCCTATCCCGTGACCCTCTTGTTAGAAGCATTTTTTCAAACACCAATTACTGGGTGTTCACTCTCCTGGACCCACGGTACAAGCAGAACCTTTCCACTATCATCCCTGCAGAGGAAAGGAGTATGAGAGTGAATAGATATCAACAGGCCCTGGTGCACAAGCTGAAACAATCCTTCCCATCTGACGCCAATAGCGGCAGAGGGCATGGTTCTGTGGGCCAAGTAGCGGGGGAGAGGAGGCGAGCAGGCAGCTTGTCCAGCACTGGCAGGGGAACGCTCTCCAAGGCCTTTGCCAGTTTTATGTCACCCCAGCAAGACGCTGTCACCTGTCCCCAGTCTAGGCAGAGTAGGGGGGAGCTGTACAGAAAGATGGTGAGGGAGTACCTAGCTGACCATACCAATGTCCGTAGCGATCACTCTGCTCCATACAACTACTGGGTTTCAAAGCTGGACACGTGGCCTGAACTGGCACTGGACGCTTTGAAGTTGCTGGCCTGCCCTGCCGCTAGCGTGCTGTCAGAGCGGGTATTCAGTGCAGCTGGTGGCGTCATCACCGATAAGCGTACACACCTGTCAGCTGACAGTGCTGACAGGCTGATGCTTATTAAAATGAACAAAGCCTGGATTTCACCGGAATTCAAATCTCCTCCGGGGGAAAGCAGCTAAAGATTTACATTACTTATGTATCCGATTCCTCTTCTCTACTCCTCCTACTCCTCCTCCTCCTCCATGTCGTCTTTGCCTAACGCTGACCAAAAAAAATGCCATTTTTTTAGAGGTCCAACTGGCACTCTTTTACCACAATTTTTCAGGAGGGCCCCCTACAGGCCCTCTCTCCAAACAATTTTTCCGGAGGTCCACCTACAGGCCCTCTCGCCAAACAATTTTTCCGGAGGTCCACTACAGGCCCTCTCTCCAAACAATTTTTCCAGAGGTCCACCTACAGGCCCTCTCTCCAAACAATTTACGTCTTTTTCCTATCTTTCTCTCTCTCCAAACTATTTTTCCGGATAGCTGCCATATACGGTATTAAACTGAGAAGAATGCATAGAACACATGCCACACTTGATCAAGCTCATAATTTACGACTGTACCGGTTGATGCTAAATTTTTAAGTTGGGGTCCTGCGTCGTCATTCACTGAATTTCACTGATCTTCTCAACGTCTCCTTAAAGAACCGAAAGACCATTGTGGAGAGAGCGGCACAGCTCGCCATCAAAGTGACGAACCCCAACGCCAGACTGCGCAACGAATAAATATCTTTGTGGTTATTTGTGCTAAATAAAAGTTATATAAACACATAAAAAAAAATTTGATCTTTTCCTGTGCCTGATCCACCCAAGTTGAATCTGTCCCATCATGAGAAAGTCCCCCCAAGGAGTCCCCACTGTAACTTGCTTCACTTTCAACTACCTCACCCCCCGACACCTGTGTCTCGTTATTGTCCACCACCTCCTCAGACAACACTGGTAAATCCCCACTGTCAGCACACAGAGACTGCAAAAGGTCTTGCGAATTGGGGCAGAGAATGTTCTGGGGTAGCACATCAGAGAAGGGGTGACTATGGGGTTCCAGGGAGTACGTGACCACATTCAATCTCCATCTAAAAAGTCATACTGAGGCTCACCACCATGCTTTACACTGCAATCTTATTACTGAGGCTCACCACCATGCTTTACACTGCAATCTTATTGAAAGACAGACAATCAGGGGTTCACCGCCAGGTTGTCAGGCAGAATTTTAAAGTGGGTCACCATTACCGTGTCCCTGAAAATTGCCTTGGGGTCATCACCAGACTATTTTTATGAAAGGCCATGGGGTTCTATACACACAGTGCTGACGGAAGCCCATCAGCCTTTCTAAACACAATTGAATCTGTCCCATCATGAGAAAGTCCCCCCCAAGGAGTCCCCACTGTAACTTGCTTCCCATACAACTACCTCACCCCCCGACACCTGTGTCTCGCCATTGTCCACCACCTCCTTAGACAACACTGGTAAATCCCCACTGTCAGCACACGGAGACTGCAAAAGGTCTTGCGAATTGGGGCAGAGAATGTTCTGGGGTAGCACATCAGAGAAGGGGTGACTATGGGGTTCCAGGGAGTACGTGACCACATGCAATCTCCATCTAAAAAGTCATACTGAGGCTCACCACCATGCTTTACACTGCAATCTTATTACTGAGGCTCACCACCATGCTTTACACTGCAATCTTATTGAAAGACAGACAATCAGGGGTTCACCGCCAGGTTGTCAGGCAGCATTTTTAAGTGGGTCACCATTACCGTGTCCCTGAAAATTGGCGGTGATGGACCTTCGTTGCACCTAGTTGGGTGCTTCCCTAACGTGATGGGCATGTGCCTCGCCTTTCTTTGTCTGGGTGAGCACAATTGCCATGAGGGTAACCACCAGGCTGTTGCCTGAGAATTTGGGGTAATGGTGGGATTAGGCAGCCTCAGAGTCATCCATGCATGCTGCCCCTGCTGTTTCCTGTCCATTTCCGTGGTGTTTCCATCATTTTCTGAGGTTTCCAGGTTTTCACCCAGCCTTCCCTAGGCAGAGCCTTGGTCCCCTGCAAAAAATGCTTGAGTCTCCCATTGACTTCAATGGGGTTCGTTATTCGAAACGAGCACTAGAGCATCGGGAAAAGTTCGACTCGAATAACGAGCACCCGAGCGTTTTAGTGCTCGCTCATCTCTAGTCACAACCTTTCTTTGTGGAGGTTGATGCATCCGAGGTGGGAGTAGGAGCAGTTTTGTCACAGGGCCCGTCACCAGGTAAATTAAGCCATTAAGTTAGCTTTTGAGGAATGGCGTCATTGGTTGGAAGGGGCGATTCACCCTATCACGGTATTCACTGATCACAAGAATCTGGCTTACCTGGAGTGGGCTAAACGACTTAACTCGAGGCAGGCCAGATGGTCCTTGTTCTTCACCAGATTCAATTTCATTGTCACATATCGCCCTGGGATTAAGAATGTCAAGGCGGATGCCTTGTCACGTAGTTTTCCCGGAGGTGGTGATTTTGAAGATCTGAGTCCTATTTTGTCAGAAGGGGTGGTGATATCCGCTCTTTACCCTGATCTTGAGGCTAAGGTGTTAGAGGCCCAGGGAGACGCACCGGAGTCTTGCCCCTTTGGGAAATTGTTTGTTCCATCTGAATTGCGTCATAAGGTGTTTGAGGAACATCACTGTACGGTGCTTGCAGGACACCCTGGGAGTAAATCCACTGTCGAACTCATCTCTCGTAGATTCTGGTGGCCAGGTTTGCGTAAGTGTGTGGAGGACTATGTGTCGGCCTGTAGTGTCTGTGCATGCGCTAAGGTGACACATACTCGACCTTCTGGACCCCTACTTTCGTTGCTCATCCCGTCCAGACCATGGACTCACTTGTTTATGGACTTTATCACTGACCTGCCTGATTCGTCTGGAAATACAGTTATTCTGGGGGGTAGTTGATCGTTTTAGTAAAATGGCGCACTTTATTGCTTTACCTGGCCTTCCTAATGCTAAAACACTTGCACAAGTGTTTGTTGACAATATTGTGAGACTCCATGGCATTCCCACTGACGTGATCTCGGATCTTGGGACTCAGTTCCTTTCCAGATTCTGGAGGGCATTCTGTACTCGTCTGAAAAACAGAACTGTCCTTCTCTTTGGCTTTTCATCCTCAGTCGAACGGACCGACGGAGCGTACTAATCAGAGTCTGGAGACTTACTTGAGATGTTTTGTTTTCCTGAGAATCAGGAGGAGTGGTCCTCGTTTTTGTCCCTGGCGGAGTTTGCCATAAACAATCGTAGACAGGAGTCCACTGGCAAGTCGTCGTTTTTTTGGTGCATATGGGTTTCACCCGCAGTTTGGCACATTTTCTGGTTCTGATACTTCTAGTATTCCTGAGGAAGAATGTTTTTCATCATCATTGTCATCTATATGGTGGAAAATTCAAAATAACTTGATAAATATGGGTAACAAGTACAAACGTGTGGCTGACAGGAAACGTATGAATGGTCCTGACCTAGGTGTGGGTGATTCTGTGTGGCTGTCCACAAGAAACATTAAGTTGAAAGTTCCTTCGTGGAAGTTAAGTCCAAGATTTATTGGCCCATATAAGACCACTAGCACCATTAATCCTGTAGCATTTCATCTTGAACTTCCTCAGGCCCTGAAAATTCATAATGTGTTTCACAGTTCTTTGTTGAAGAGATATGTAGAACCTCTGGAGCCATCTCCCTTGCCACCCGCGCCGTCTTGGTGAATGGCAGTTTGGAATTCCAGATCGCCAAGATTATTGACTCTCGAGTTCTCCATAGGACTCTTCAATATCTTGTTCACTGAAAGGGTTATGGACCAGAGGAGAGGACATGGGTATCGACATCTGACGTGAACGCCAGTCGTTTGGTGAAAGCTTTTCACAGGTCTCATCCTGATAAAGTTGGCCTGGGTGCCCGGAGGTCACCCGTAAAAGGGGGGGGGGTAATGTCATGGTCATTCCTGCAACAGGTTGCAGAAAGTCGTTAGGCTTGCACATGTGACATAATCTGACTTGTTTTGCTTTTTGTGTTGTTGCTGTTTACCACACCCCTTCCCCTCAGCTGTTGCTGGTGTGGTAATTGTCCTTCCCCTATTTATTCCTGCTTTTACCACAGTTACTTGCGGTTTATAGTTTCTGTGGACATTCTGGTGGATTGGTGTGGTTCTCTCCTGAGATCCGGTTGCTTCCATTTCTTCTTAAAGATAAGTGTCCACTTTCCCTTTTGTGTTTACCCTGCTTTTCCCTGTTGTGTTATTTGGCCTTTGGGAAACTCCAGTTCGTCATTCCTTTTGGAGGAACGGTTAGACTCAACCCTGTCAGTAGTTGCAGGGTCCTATAGGGTCAGTTTGGTTTAGGTTCCTGTGTATGAACTCGCTTACATTTGAGGCCTGTTCATACTGTAAGTCAGTCAGGATTGGTGTCAGGGTTTCCTGCAGGAGGTGACCTTTTCCCTTTACTTGTTTCCTGACCTCATCCCCTTCCCTCCTATGCTTGGTGTGGTTTTCCCCTCCACACCAGAGCGTGACAATTAGTGGGGGGAAAAAGAAAGGGCTTATTAGCCATTGTGTGATGAAGTGAGAGAATTACAAGCCTTTTTGGCATGTATTAGTGGCAGAAAAAAGTATTCTTATCCATTTAGCGCTGCAGTTATATGTTCTAAAGCCTTTTTTTTTGGCCTGTATTAGTCTTAGACTTATTAGCCGTTGTGTGGTGAAGTCAGAAAACGGCTGCCCTTTTTGGTGTGACTTAGTGACAAAAGAAAGGATTCTTATCCATTAAGCACCACAGTTATATGTTCTAAAACCTTTTTTAGCATGTATTAGTGGGGGAAAAAAAGAAAGGGCTTATCAGCCGTTGTGTGGTGAAGTGATAAAATTACAGCCCTTTTTGTCGTGTATTAGGGGCAAAAAAAGTTTTATTTGCGTATAGCGCCGCAGATACATGTAGTAAAGCCTTTTTTGGTGTGTATTAGTGGTGAAAAAAAAGAAAGGGCTTATTTGCCGTTGTGTGGTGAAGTGTGAAAATTTTTGTCCTTTTTGGCGTGTCTTAGTGGCAAAAAAAAGGATTCTTATCCATTAAGTGCCACAGTTATATGTTCTAAAGCCTACGTGGCAGAAAAAAGTATCTTTTGCCGTTGTGTGGTGAAGTGAGAAAATATTAGTCCGTTTTGGCGTATATTAGTGGCAAAAAAGTATCTTTTGCCGTTGTGTGGTGAAGTGATAAAATTACAGCCCTTTTTGGGGTGTTTTAATTTCCTTTTTATTTATTTATTTGATCTAACAGTATGTCAGAGAAGTAACAGGCCCTGCACAGGGGAGTGGCAGAGGCCTAAATGTTTCTGGCGCAGGCACAGGTCACAGCAGAGTAAGGGGGCGTGGCAGGAGTGACAGCGAGAGGCCTGAGCTCTCGGTGTCATCTAGCGGTCGTGTCTTGACCAGCAACCCAGCGGTTGTTGAATGGTTTACTCGGTCATCCACTTTGTCCCAAGTGATATCAGACACCCCCAGCCAAGAGTTGGTGGGCTTGTCAGACACAACCCTTAGTTGGCATGGACCGGGAGCAGGCCCTGTGCCCTCACATGTCATCAACCTGCCTTTTCTGTTCCCTCAGCCAGACAAGTATTATATGCTGTGGGCTCAGCTCCACTATACAGCAAGGACGAGCTACTAGAGGACAGTCTGCAGCTACTGTCCAGCCAAGATGTGGAGGAGAAATCCGCTTCCTCCAGTAGGCGGGCAAGTAGTGATGAGGAGAGTGGAGTGGGAGCTGGTGTTGCGAGCAGTCAGGCTCCTGACCCATAGACTGTTGAGGAGGACATCAGTGGCGTGCAGACAGTACTCGATGATTATGATGTAGCCGATCGCACTTGGGAGCCGGGTGAATTAGGGGCTTCATCATCATTGGGAGAAGAGGGTGGCAGCTTGCCCATGAGGCAGTCAGCAAGTCGCTAGTATGGCCGGGAGTCAGCAGGGTGGCAGCAGTGGGAGGACGGGAGTCAAACGTTCCCGGGGTAGACCACCCGCTTCACAGTAGTGGTGCAGGGGTTCACGGAAGCAGCAGCAGTCAGTCAGTGCGGAGTGTTGGAGTTAAAATCACCTACTCGGTGGTGTGACAGTTTTTTGTTAAGCAGCCAGAGGTGAACATGGCCATTTGTAGAATCTGTGGGCAGAAGTTAAAGCATGGCCAAGGTGGCAATGTTGGCAACAATGGCCCTGCATCAACATATGCGGCATCACCATAAAATGGCCTGGGAGAACCTTGGCTCCAATGTGGTGGTCCAGCCTGCTGCAGCAACTGCTGCATCACCCAGTGGCATGCATCCGATTTCAGGCAGTCAAGGCTCCATCAGCTCAGCCAAAGGGAGATGTCTGTCTTTCCCATCATCTGCTGATCTTGATGCTCCTGCTCCTTCTCCTAGCAGTACCCTGCTCCATCAGCAGTAGCCTGAGTCTAGAGTCGCTGATGAGCAGCTTTCTTCACTCGCATAGTGAAAAAACTACTCACCAGCAGCTAGACATAGAGCAGAACCTGAACCAGCAGGTAGTGACATACTTGGAGTGCACCCTGCCACCTATCATTGAAGTTCCGCTGGACTACTGGGCAGCCAAACTGGATTTGCGGCCGCAACTGGCTCAGTTTGCCCTGGAAAAGCTGTCCTGCCGGCCAGCAGTGTGGCATCAGAATGGGTGTTTAGTGTGGCGGGGGCCATAGTTACCCCAAGGAAAACTCACCTGTCCACCCAAAATGTGGAGAGACTGAGCTTTGTCAAGATAAATCAGGCATGGATCAGCCAGGATTTCCACCCACCAATGCCTGATACATCAGATTAGATCATCCATGCTGCCTCACCCAAACCTAGACAAAAGGGAACGCTTTTTTCTGGCTACCTGCCTCAGCCACTATTCTGATGCTGCCACCCGCCTGATGCCACACATCTGATGCCAAGTGCTCTTTCTTACACCCATCATCATCAGCGGGTACTGTTAGTGCCACCCACCTCCCCACTCTGTCATTGTGCCACTCTGTGGCCTCCTCCTGCTGCTGACACCTCCAGACTCTGTCATTGGGCCACTCTGTGGTCATCTCATGCTGCTTCCACTTCACCACTATGTCATTGGGCCACTCTGTGGACTTCTCATGCGGTTCCCACCCTTCCCACTTCATGACTGGGCCACTATTTTGCCTTTCTGCCTTGCTGACATCATCATTTATTTCACCCTTCTTCTGATCTGTCAGTAGAAAGGGATAATGCGACGCACAACGGATCCTGTCTATGTAGCAGCTGTAAGGCCTGTATGACATGGTCCCATCAGAATTGGCTTATGATTTGGTGGCCAAAAGCAGGAGTGGGTACAAAACACAGAAGACATGCAAATGTTCCATTCACGTGTCATCTCTGTTTTGGATCCACTCCTGTTTTTTTTGGCTTTAGCAATACTGATGGATTACTGGCCAAATGCTGACTGAATGAAGGCGGATACTCCACAGACAGGATCTGTTTTTTGGGGGTTATTGTTCTGATGGATCAGAGGACAGGCAAAATAATCAAATAAAATAATAAAAAAAATTGTGCTCCTATGTATAAAATGCCCCAATACTGTCCCCTGTATATAAACCCATGATAATGCCTACAAATTAAAAAAAAAAAAACCTCACCTTACCACAGGCATGCATGGGAACACATTAGGCCACAGGACCTGGCACACTCAGTGATGTGACATCACGAGATAACTCTTGTTTTGGCTGGCTGAGGGATTGGGTGGTTCATCTAGGACAATGAATGGTCCATGTGTGAGTGCTGTCCACACTGCTGACTGTAAATAGCAGACTAAGGGCTTATGCACACTAACGTGTGCATTCAGTGCCCGTGCTGTGGACCGCAATTTGCGGTCCACAACACATGGGCACTGACATTCGGGCTGCCGCATGCGGAACGCGGACCCGATTCAAATGAATGCGATCCGCATCTGACAGTCTGCACTGCAAAAAAGTAGTGCATGCGCTACTCTTTTGCGGTGCGGAAGCACGGCCAAAAACACCACTGAAGAACACCGTAGTGCTTCCATGGTGTTCCGATCCTAGCCTCCGTTCCGCATCTCCGTAATTCACTTCAATGGGTCCGCGATCCGTGATGCGGGCTGCACACAGCCGGTGCCCATATTGCGGGCCGCAATAAGGCCACGGGCCCAGGTCATGTGCATGAACCCTGAGGGCGCATTCACACAGACATGCCATGTTTTGCGGTCTGCAAATTGCGGATCTGCAAAACATGGATGCCACCTGTGTGCATTCCGCAATTTATGGAAAGGAACAGGCAGCCCATTATAGATACAGTATGCCTACTCTTGTCTGCAAAATGGACAAGAATAGGACATGATCTATAATTTTTGCAGGGCCACGGAATGGAGCAACGGATGCAGACAGCACACAGAGTGTTGTCCGCATCTTTTGTGGCCCAATTGAAACGAATGGGCCTGCAACCGAGACACATTTTTTGGAACATGCCTCACCATAAATTAGGCGCACCCTCCTGCAGTCCCTGTGCCTAAACATCTCTGAGCTGCCATGGATTTCTGCCTTTATTTGTACCAGAAAACTGGAGTAAATGAAGATAAATTTGTCTGCAGTTGGCCACGACCCTTTCTCACCCTTGCCATGCTCGCTTTTGGAAAAGTGTCGAGGGTGACATTAAAAGAGACACTTGCAACTTTTTTTTCAATAAGTCGCATTTAAAAAGTCACAAACACACAGTCTGCAACTTTTTAAAGCCACAATTCTGGCACAAAAAATATGAGAAATCTCCATGTAAGTTATCAACTGAGTCGCTTAATGAGAAACACTTTGATATAGTGCAGTGCACAATATAGTTCTGCACGCTGTATTGTGTGCTAAAATGCACACGTTCATGTGCGTAAGGCAGGAAAATTAACAAGTATTATTTCTGTTTATTGTAGTGGTAGGGTGGGCCCCCAAAATAATTTCAGTTAGGCTACATGCACACGACCGTATGTGTTTTGCGGTCCGCAAACTGCAGATCCGCAAAAAAAACAGATGACGTTCCGTATGGCATCGTGTTTCCGTTTTTTGTTTTTTTGCGGATCCATTGTAACAATGCCTATCCTTGTCCGCAAAACGGACAAGAGTAGGACATGTTCTATTTTTTTTGAGGGGCTACGGAACGGACATACTAATGCAGATATCACACGGTGTGCTGTCCGCATTTTTTGCTGACCCATTGAAATGAATGGGTCCGCATCTTATCCCCCCAAAAAATGGAACGGACGCTGAAACAAAATACGTTCGTGTGCATGAGGCCTTAAGGCACAGAATCTGTCATAATAACAGTTCATATTATCACTACTCCTGAGAATATAAACTGCACGAAATGTATGCTTGTGCTGCTCTCCCCAGCCCCCAACTAGTGCTGTCAGCAGTTCAGCATGTTTAAAACTGGATAACAAATTCCCTCTAAAGGGGTTATGTGTGAGAATAACTATTTAGGAAACAGTTGAACACAATTTGTAAGAACACTGCAAGACTAGATCTCAAGGGTTTATACTTACAGGAGACTCTTTGGTGGTATGCTATTTGATTGCTATAATATAAATTATAAGTTATTGGTAAAGCGTTAAAGAGGACCTTTCATGACTTTAAAAAAATGAATCTGCACTATCTACCTGATAGTGCGTCCCCCACTGATGCCAGCAGCGTTGTTTTCTTAGCAAATTGTCCCCCGGTGGCTTCACACGGGCCCCCCGTTCTTCGGTCCGGCTTTATGCTAATTAGAAAGCATCGGAACAGGGAGGAGGAGACTCCCTGTTCCTCAATGGGCGTTGCTTCTGCCCTGCTGTGAGCGCTGTCCAATCAGAGCGGACCGCTCACAGCAGGGCCGAAGGAGTTCAACCCTGCTGTGAGCGGTCCGCTCTGATTGGACAGCGCTCACAGCAGGGCAGAAGCAACGCCCATTGAGGAACAGGGAGTCTCCTCCTCCCTGTTCCGATGCCTTCTAATTAGCATAAAGCCGGACCGAAGAACGGGGGGCCCGTGTGAAGCCACCGGGGGACAATTTGCTAAGAAAACAACGCTGCTGGCATCAGTGGGGGACGCACTATCAGGTAGATAGTGCAGATTCATTTTTTTAAAGTCATGAAAGGTCCTCTTTAATGTTATTTTACAATCAGGTCTATTTCTGAAACATCTAACAGAGAATCTGAGGACACTTCTGAGGAGAGAACATCATGGCCGCCCCCCAAAACTCTCAGCAAGCCTACATTGATAACTTTAACGCCAGGGATTACTTACAGACATCCTATGCTCCTGGAAAAGGAGTCCTTATTGGAGAATGGGTCAATTTTGCAACACGAAATCTACATGAAACTTTCACCACAGGTAACTAATTCAGTCATTTCAATTAATCAGTTATGAGATTTATAATGTAATTTACTGCAATCATTTTTCATCTTGTCAAATAAAAATGTATTTTGCTTCTTCTTTTATAAATGCAAAGAGGTGTTCCAGGCGAAAGCATTTATCATCTAGCTCCTGGACTGGTAGGTGATAAGTGTTACAAAACGTTAGCAAAAACGTTTCCGTTCTGATAATACAACCGTCTGCATCCGTTATGAACCGATCTGGTTGTATTATCTTTAACATAGTCAAGACGGATCCGTCATGAACTCCATTGAAAGTCAATGGGGGACGGATCCATTTTCTATTGTGTCAGAGAAAATGAATTTGTCCCCATTGACTTACATTGTGGGTCATGACGGCTCCATCTTGCTCCGCACCACATCGCGGACAGAAAAACGCTGCTTGCAGCTTTATTCTGTCCGCGATGGGGATGCAACCAAACGGAACGGAATGCATTCTGATGCACTCCAATTCATTCAGTTCAGTTTTGTCCCCATTGACAATGAATGGGGACAAAATGGCAGCATCCCCCCCCCCCCGATATTGAGATCCTATGATAGATCTCAATAGCAGAAAGAGAAAGCGCAAGTGATACACGGTACGGAGTCCGACCGATGGGAACCCCAGATCACTCAAGTGGGTCAGCGGCTAAGTTAGAATGGAGCCTATGACCCTGATAAAAACAGATCAGCACAATGCTAGATATGAGCGATTTGGATGTGTATCAACCAAAACTCCAGTAATAAACCTACAGGGGATTAATCACTATAGCTATAAACTAATGAAATAGTATAAAAAATGTTAAAGAGGGCACCTTCTAGTGTAATTGTACTGGCAAGGAAGTGGCAGGTGGTGGTGGCTGCAACTATTCCATCTTTAGCAACCACCACCATTCTTCTCCTTGCCAGGACAATCACACTACAGGGTACCCTCTTTAACACTTTTTATGCTATTTCATTAGTTTACAGCTAGAATGATTAATCACCTGTACCTTGCAGCTTTCCTTGCTTACTCATCTTACCTGTTTTCACGCAGATTAACTGACTATTTGGTGATTTCTTTTTACCTTTAGTGACTTTCTTCTCCCTACTCCTTTTTTGTGTCCCTACCCTGGTTTGTTCATACAAATTATCCAGAGAATTACAGTAACCAACAGAAACTAAAGTCCTGGGGCCAAGAGAATCCCACGGCACTGTTAAAAGTCACCACAAAACTGGCTGCTGTAGGTGAAGAGTGCAGTCCATTATACTTCTTTCTTACTTACTTCTTACATTATAGTTCTTTGTTGTTTGAAGCCACATTCTTATCAGTAAGGTAAGGATTAGAGATGAGCGAGCACTAAAATGCTCGGGTGCTCGTTATTCGAGTTGAACTTTTCCCGATGCTCGGGTGCTCGTTTCGAATAACGAACCCCATTGAAGTCAATGTGAGACTCGAGCATTTTTGCAGGGGATCAAGGCTCTGCCTAGGGAAGGCTGGGTGAAAACCTGGAAACCTCAGAAAATGATGGAAACACCACGGAAATGGACAGGAAACAGCAGGGGCAGCATACATGGATGCCTCTGAGGCTGCCTAATCCCACCATTACCCCAAATTCTCCTAGTGGGGCATGTGTGGTATCGATTCTTCTCAGTTTAAAATCGTATACGTCCCCTATCTTGGGACCCTATATTTCATGGATTTTTCGACCAAGGAAAAGGAAAAAGAGCTTGCTCTGGCCAGGGGAGTGTCTTTCCTACTGCAGCTAAGGGGACGTGTCCATGCTCTGCCTATCACAGGTCAGGAGGCAATTAAAAGAGGAAGAAACAAAAATCAGTATAATATCTAATACGTCCCCTATCCGGGTAAATTGTTTGAAGAAAGGGCCTGTAGGTGGGGGGCAGGCTGGGGGGAAGGAGGTTGAGTTGGAAGAGCCAGAGGAGTGCCCCCTGGGCTAGCGTGTGTGGTGGTGACAACAGCCGGATGGATTTGGAAAAACTGTAGCATCAACCGGTATGGTATGTATTTTTCTGAGTTTAATACCATATACGGCACCTATCCGGAAAAATAGTTTGGAGAGAGAGAAAGAGAGGAAAAAGACGTGCAGTATGGAGCAATTACATGGAAACTATTAGATTAGGCAGACGTGGTCTGCTTAATTGCAACCCAGACAAATGAGAGAAAGAGAGGAAAATGACGTATTTTTAAAAGTGACGTTCAGTATAGATCAGGGGTGCACAACGTTTTCTGGGTGGGGGCCACATTGTCCGACTGAACCAACGTCAAGGGCCGAAAATAAAATTTAAAGGGGTATTACCAACTGAAATACTGTATTTATGGCAGATTGAACATACCATTAATGTCTAGTTACAGTTCCAGGAGTCCCAACTAATGGGAGAAATACATGAAAAATGCATGTGAGCAGCCACAAAACATGGACATACATGTCTGTTACCAGATGGATGGGGGCCACACAGAATGGTATCAAGAGCCGCATGTGGCCCCCGGGCCGCAGGTTGTGCACCCCTGGTATAGATCAAGTGTGGTATGTGTTCTATGTATACTACTCAGTTTAATACCGTATATGGCAGCTATCCGGAAAAATAGTTTGGAGAGAGAGAAAGATAGGAAAAAGACGTAAATTGTTTGGAGAGAGGGCCTGTAGGTGGGGGGGCAGGCTGGGGGGAAGGAGGTTGAGCTGGAAGAGCCAGAGGAGTGCCCCCTGGGCTAGCGTGTGTGGTGGTGACAACAGCCGGATGTATTTAGAATGACGACGCAGGACCCCAACTTAAAAATTTAGCATCAACCGGTACAATTGTCAATTATGAGCTCGATCAAGTGTGGCATGACTTTTTAGATGGAGATTGCATGTGGTCACGTACTCCCTGGAACCCCATAGTCACCCCTTCTCTGATGTGCTACCCCAGAACATTCTCTGCCCCAATTCGCAAGACCTTTTGCAGTCTCCGTGTGCTGACAGTGGGGATTTACCAGTGTTGTCTGAGGAGGTGGTGGACAATGGCGAGACACAGGTGTCGGGGGGTGAGGTAGTTGTATGGGAAGCAAGTTACAGTGGGGACTCCTTGGGGGGACTTTCTCATGATGGGACAGATTCAACTTGGGTGGATCAGGCACAGGAACAGATCAATTTTTTTTTTGTGTGTTTATTTAACTTTTATTTAGCACAAATAACCACAGAGATATTTATTTGTTCTCTTCTCTGCGCAGTCTGGCGTTGGGGTTCGTCACTTTGATGGCGAGCTGTGCCGCTCTCTCCACAATGGTCTTTAGGTTCTTAGATGGAGACGTTGTGGGCAATTTCTGCACAGAAGGACTTGTTGCTCATCAACAGAATCTCGAGCTCTTTGACATTGTGGACCAGGAATTTGCGGAACCCTGTGGGCAGCATGTGTTTGGTCTTCTTGTTGCTACCGTATCCAATGTTGGGCAATATAGATACGCAGGTAATATTATTTTTCACACTTATCCCAAAAATAAAATTTACGCAGTTTGCGCAAATAAAACTGGAAACTGGAACTGGAGAGAGGACCTGTAGGTGGACCTCCGGAAAAATTGTTTGGAGAGAGGGCCTGTAGGTGGACCTCTGGAAAAATTGTTTGGAGAGAAGGCCTGTAGGTGAACCTCCGGAAAAATTGTTTGGAGAGAGGGCCTGTAGGTGGACCTCCAGAAAAATTGTTTGGAGAGAGGGCCTGTAGGTGAACCTCCGGAAAAATTGTTTGGAGAGAGGGCCTGTAGGTGAACCTCCGGAAAAATTGTTTAGAGAGAGGGCCTGTAGGTGGACCTCCGGAAAAATTGTTTGGAGAGAGGGCCTGTAGGTGGACCTCCGGAAAAAATTGTTTGGAGAGAGGGCCTGTAGGTGGACCTACGGAAAAATTGTTTGGAGAGAAGGCCTGTAGGTGGACCTCCGGAAAAATTGTTTGGAGAGAGGGCCTGTAGGTGGACCTCCGGAAAAATAGTTTGAAGAGAGGGCCTGTAGGTGGACCTCCGGAAAAATTGTTTGGAGAGAGGGCCTGTAGGTGGACCTCCGGAAAAATTGTTTGGAGAGAGGGCCTGTAGGTGGACCTCTGGAAAAATTGTTTGGAGAGAGGGCCTGTAGGTGGACCTCTGGAAAAATTGTTTGAAGAGAGAACCTGTAGGGGGCCCTCCTGAAAAATTGTGGTAAAAGAGTGCCAGTTGGACCTCTGAAAAATGGTGTTTTTTTTGGTCAGCGTTAGGCAAAGACGATATGGAGGAGGAGGAGGAGGAGTAGAGAAGAGGAATCGGATACATAAGTAATGTTAATCTTTAGCTGCTTTCCCCCGGAGGAGATTTGAATTCCGGTGAAATCCAGGCTTTGTTCATTTTAATAAGCGTCAGCCTGTCAGCGCTGTCAGTTGACAGGCGTGTACGCTTATCGGTGATGACGCCACCAGCTGCACTGAATACCCGCTCTGACAGCACACTAGCGGCAGGGCAGGCCAGCACCTCCAAGGCATACATCGCCAGTTCAGGCCACGTGTCCAGCTTTGAAACCCAGTAGTTGTATGGAGCAGAGTGATCGCTACGGACGTTGGTATGGTCAGCTAGGTACTCCCTCACCATCTTTCTGTACAGCTCCCCCCTACTCTGCCTAGACTGGGGACAGGTGACAGTGTCTTGCTGGGGTGACATAAAACTGGCAAAGGCCTTGGAGAGCGTTCCCCTGCCAGTGCTGGACAAGCTGCCTGCTCGCCTCCTCTCCCCCGCTACTTGGCCCACAGAACCATGCCCTCTGCCGCTAGCGGCGTCAGATGGGAAGAATTGTTTCAGCTTGTGCACCAGGGCCTGTTGATATCTATTCACTCTCATACTCCTTTCCTCTGCAGGGATGAGAGTGGAAAGGTTCTGCTTGTACCGTGGGTCCAGGAGAGTGAACACCCAGTAATCGGTGTTTGAAAAAAATGCTTCTAACGCGAGGGTCACGGGATAGGCAGCCTAACATGAAGTCTGCCATGTGCGCCAGAGTCCCAACACGCAAGAATTCCCTCTCCTCACTGGCCTGACTCTCCATTTCCTCCTCCTCCTCCTCCAAGTCCTCCTCTTCAGCCCATACACGCTCAAGAGTTAAGGACTGAGCACTGGTACCCTCTACTGTCTCGCCGACATTCTCCTCCTCTTCCTCCTCATCCTCATCCCCCTCCTCCGATACGCGCTGAGAAACAGACCGGAGGGTGCTCTGGCTATCAAGCGACGTATCTTCCTCCACCGTCTCTTGTGACAAGCGCAAAGCATCCGACTTGATGCTGAGCAGTGAGTTTTTCAACAGGCAAAGCAGCGGGATGGTGAGGCTGATAATGGCAGGCATCGCCGCTGACCATCTGTGTTGACTCCTCAAAGTTGCTCAACACCTGGCAGATATCAGACATCCACGTCCACTCCTCATTGTAGACTTGAGGAATCTGACTGACCTGACTACCAGTTCTGGTGGAAGTTGACATCTGGCAGTCTACAATCGCTCTGCGCTGCTGGTAAACTCTGGATAACATGTTTAATGTGGAATTCCATCTCGTGGGCACGTCGCACAACAGTCGGTGAGCGGGCAGTTGTAGGCGGCGCTGCGCTGCCCTGAGAGTGGCAGCATCTGTGGTCGACTTGCGGAAATGCGCACAGATGCGGCGCACCTTGGTGAGCAAATCAGACAGATTGGGGTATGTCTTGAGGAACCGCTGAACTATGGGATTGAATACGTGGGCCAGGCATGGCACATGTGTCAGTCTGCCAAGTTGCAGAGCCGCCACCAGGTTACGCCCGTTGTCACACACAACCATGCCTGGCTTGAGGTTCAGCGGTGCCAGCCACACATCGGTCTGCGCCATGATGCCCTGTAACAGCTCTTGGGCGGTGTGCCTTTTGTCACCTAAGCTCAGCAGTTTCAGCACCGCCTGATGGCGCTTACCCACGGCACTGCTGCTGCGCCTAGAGCTACCGACTGAAGGCGCCATGCCCACGGATGGTAATTCGGTGGAGGAGGAGGGGGAGGGGTCGGAGGAGGAGGAGGCATAGTACGTCTGAGAGACCGTGACCGAGGTAGGCCCCGCAATCCTCGGTGTGGGCAGTACATGAGCGGCCCCAGGGTCATTCTCGGTCCCAGCCTCCACCAAGTTAACCCAATGTGCCGTCATTGAGATATACTGTCCCTGCCCGGCAGCACTTGTCCACGTGTCCGTGGTTAGGTGGACCTTCTCAGAAACAGCGTTGGTCAGGGCACGGATGATGTTCTGTGACACGTGCTGGTGTAGGGCTGGGACAGCACATCGGGAAAAATAGTGGCAGCTGAGGTCCGAATACCGAGGGGCAGCCACCACCATGAGATTGCGAAAGGCCTCGGTCTCTACCAGCCTATAGGGCAGCATCTCCAGGCTAAGCAATTTGGAGATGTGGACGTTGAGGGCTTGGGCATGTGGGTGGGTGGAACCGTATTTCCTCTTGCGCTCCAGCGTCTGCTGTAAAGACAGCTGAACGCTGCGCTGGGGCACATCGGTGGACACTGTGGAGGATCGTGGAGGCGAAGGTGTGGTTTTCCGGCGGGAGGCGCTCGTGCCGGGGTCCTGGGCAGGGGATTGAATAGCAGAGGCAGCGAGTGACGCAGGGGGTTGACTAGCAGAGGCAGCGAGTGACACAGGGGAAGGAGCAGTGGTGTGACCCGCAGGAGGTGGTGAACGGCCTTGGTTCCATTGAGTGGGGTGTTTAGCACTCATATGCCTGCGCATGCTGGTGGTGGTTAGGCTAGTAGTGGTGGCACCCCTGCTGATCCTGGTGTGGCACAGGTTGCACACCACAGTCCGTCGGTCATCCTCACTTTCTTTAAAGAACCTCCAGACTTGCCAACATCTAGGCCTCGCCACGGGAGCTTCACTACGTGAAACAGTTGCTGCTGATGCACCAGCTCTGGCCCTGCTTCTCCCTCTGGCCACACCACTGCCTCTTACAACCTGTTCTGGTGCAGCACTGTCTTCACTTGGCATATCAACCCAGCTTGGGTCAGTCACCTCGTCATCCTCCGATTCCTCAGTCTGCTCCCCCCTCGGACTTCGTGCCCTGACAACAACTTCACCACTGTCTGACAACTGTGTCTCCTCATCGTCCGACACCTCTTTACAAACTTCTTCCACTAACTCAACATTGTCGTCATCATCATCATCATCACCCACAGACTGCAACAGTTGGAAAACTTGGGCATCAGGAACGAGGTCAGCAGCAACCTGAGAAGTGGTTTGTGACTCTGGGAAGGGTCCCGAAAACAGTTCCTCAGAGTATGCCGGATCGCATTCCAAATTTTCCTGGGAGGGGGCAGACTGGGGGGAAGGAGGTTGAGGTGGAGGAGCCAGAGGAGTGCTCCCTTGGGCAACGTGGGTGGACTGCGTGGAAGACTGACTGGTGGACAAATTACTTGAAGCATTGTCCGCAATCCACGACATCAGCTGTTCGCACTGTTGTGGTTTCAACAGTCCTCTACCACGTGTCCCTGTAAGTTGAGACATGAAGCTAGGGAGTGTAGCTCTGCGGCGTTCCCCTGCTCCCTCATCAGCAGGTACTGTCTCACCCTACCCAGGACCACGGCCTCTGCCCCCTGCAGTAATTGAATGCCCACGCCCACGCCCTCATCCTCGACCCTTAGCCCTGGGGTTCAACATTTTCTTTATATAAGTGTATAATATAAAAAATAAATGGGCCTGGTGTACTGAAACCCACAAACTTGTTCAGTCTGGTTTAATTAAGTGACGTAAAGAAAGTGTCACCTGGACAGAAAATACGGATTTTAGTGAGTGTACTGAACTGTGACACACAGAATGGTTCCACACTGCTGTGTGAAATGGATTTGTATCACTGAGCTAAAACAACAAAAAAACTAATTTTTTTATATATTTTGTTTTCTATATTTTTTTTTTAGTTTTGTTTTTTGGGAACGTGACGTGCAGGAACTATCGTAGACCTAACTCACACCCTGTTAATGGTGGCTATTTAGACTGCGACCCAGACAAATGTTGCACAGAGATTTTTGGGATCAAGCTATATACGTTGCAGCAAAAGACTTGATTGTATTCAGTGACGTACAGAAAGTGTCACCTGGACAGAAAATACGGATTGCAGTGAGTGTGCTGAACTGTGACACACAGAATGGTTCCACGCAGCTGTGTGAAATGGATTTGTATCACTGAGCTAAAACAACAAAAAAACTATTTTTTTATATATTTTTTTTATATATTTTTTTTTTAGTTTTTTTTTTGGGGAACGTGATGTGCAGGAACTATCGTAGACCTAACTCACACCCTGTTAATGGTGGCTATTTAGACTGCGACCCAGACAAATGTCGCACAGAGATTTTTGGGATCAAGCTATATACGTTGCAGCAAAAGACTTGGTTGTATTCAGTGACGTACAGAAAGTGTCACCTGGACAGAAAATACGGATTGGAGTGAGTGTGCTGAACTGTGACACACAGAAAGGTTCCACGCAGCTGTGTGAAATGGATTTGTATCACTGAGCTAAAACAACAAAAAAACTATTTTTTAATATATTTTTGTTATATATTAAAAAGCCCTGACAACCTCTTTAAAGGCTTATCCACAATTTTTATCTTGATGGCCTCTCCTCAGGATATGCCATCAATATCAAATTGTTGGGTCTCCGACATCTCTCATGCCTGTCAGTTTGCTAATAACGTCCAGTGTCAGAACCTCAAAGCTCTGTCCATTGTGTAGTGGAGCTGGTAACTACAGCGCCATTGCCAATGCCAATGCTCTCATTCACTTCAGTGGGTGCAGCACTGCACCTACCAGCAGAGGGGTGGGGTGTCAGACTCCTGCCGACATGATATACAGTAGGTGGCCTATCCTGAGGATAGGCCGGCAATATCAAAATCCTGGGCAACGCCTTTAGGGCAAAGTACATTTCCACTTGAGTACATGCTGAGGCTTGGAAACCAATTGCTTATTAAACACCATAGATACGGTGAAAAACTTGAAGAAAGGGGCAAAGCCCCGAGGTGTGAGGCCACACTTGTTTGTCTACCTTCTACAACATCAGTATGGTTCTCTGAATGATCTTATATGGACAACGCTCACAGACTTTGAATTATGAAAAAATCGAGAGGCTGATATGTCTTCTTACTGCATCTATGGTCTTTAATGAGCAAACTACATAAAACATTGATTTAAATGCAATAAGGAATTTGTGTGTATTTTTTATATAGACATTATCTGAGGATTGAGAGGATCTCATTGCCCTTGTGTGGAGCAATGCTTCTTAGATGTTGACAGAAATACAGCTCATCACAGTACATCATTATGTGTTACATGGGCACAACCATGTTGGCATCCATGGCATACCTTCAGTGGAGACAGATAAAGTGACAGCTATGAGGCCTGTTGTAGAAGAGGGCTCAGCACAGATCTTCTTCCAGAGAGTCATATGTTTTTCCTGTAACCACCACTAGGTTGAGCTCCTTGCAGTGTCAGACTGGGTTGCCTAGGACCAACCAGTAAAATTTATTTTGGGGGCCCACCGTATGGATAACATTGTAATATTACCTGCTCACACAGCAGCAAGATGCTACCAGATGATTGAATATGGGGGTCCCTGCAGCAACTTTGAGAAGGTAGGTCCTGGGGATATTGGCTAGCTTTCCTCTATACCTAGAAGTCATCTCAGCTGTGATCGTGTCTATAATAATAAACTGGGGAATTTCTTTAATATTCTAATCGAATAATGTTTGCGCTGCAATCGGCGAAAGAAAAACGCCAAAAAATTGTTGTATATCTGATACTAAATGACCCTCTATATTCATAAATTCACATACACTCAGATCCCCCTAGTGGCGGCTGCAGACTTCCAAAGCGTTATCATTTACTATACAAAGGGAACCAATGAATTTGGAGCTCCTTGGGGTAAATTGATCAGTGTATTTAGGTCAATTTTCTAGCATAAATGCATTGAAAAATACTGGGCCAAACAACCATGACATGCAACTGGTTCGCAGACAACAATGCCGTGTCCAACCATGCCACATGAACAGACAGGTCTAGAGCGATTCTAAATGTTGATATGAATCCATAAAATCTATCATTAAAAAAATTAAACTGTTTTATTTGATGTGTGCTCAAGCAGGGGCGTTTCTAGGGTCTCAAAAGATCTGGGGTCCAAGCCCCAATGCATATGGCCCAAGTTGATGCCCCCCTCCCCCTTCCTGCCCACACTAGCACTATGTCACTAGCCTTGCTGGCTGGATATAGCTACGACTTGCCAGCTTCCGTAGTACTAAAAAGTACTGGCGTGCGGAATCTAACAAGCCTCCGGGTTTTCACAAGAGCCCGCTGAAAGGCAGGTTGGATTTGTGCAGCCAGGAACTTGCAGGTCGCGTTGCCACTTGGAAGCAGTACGGTATCAGCTGACGACCGGATCACCAGCAGGTTAGCATGGCCGAGGAACGAGCTGAAGTCTGGATACACAGGAGCCAAACAGAAGAGGACTTGAGAGCTGGAGTACACTGGAAAAGACCTGATACTCTGGCGTTAGTCAGGTGCACAGAGCTGCCTTAAATAGGACTCTGGATGAGAATCAGGTGCTGGACTGATGACAGTTTCACAGAAGATATAGGAATTGCAGTACCGGCTGCCAGCCCCTAGAGGTGGCTGCTGGACTCACCGCAGCGGACGCTTGAGTAGAGGATTCGACAGTGACCGCCGAGGGGGGCGGCCTCGCCAATGGGGTAAGTGTAGCGGCGCTCTGCGCCCTGATGTGACACACTACAGACATTTTACCTGCTTTACTTGCTGCATTGACACTACTAAACATACAGGAATATACAGCAGCACATACCTCTCACATCCAGGGTCTCCCCGGTGACGTCTCCTTTGGCGTAGATCTTCTGTGTCATCATCTTCTCCATTCGGCCCAGGCGACGTCTTTCAGCCATGTCTTGTCTCTGCAGAGTGTGACACACAGATATCTTAGCTTCCTCACATTTCTATCATCATCCCCCAATCTGGAGTCCTAACAGTGTTATCCTACTGCTCGCTGTGTTCCCCAATACCCCCAAATACTATCCTGAAAAAATAATACTGCTATACAGGTAGTTTCCCCCATAGTAATAGTGTTCCTCAGAGTCCGACCAATAGTAATTCCATTCTATAATATCCTCATTAGTAATAGAGCCCACTGCAGTGCCCCCAATAGTGAAAATGCTCCCCAAAAATACCTCCATTAGTAGAAGAGCCCTCCAGTATTAATAATGCCCTCACATAGCCCCCAGTAGAGATAAGGCCCCCCACAGTGGTAATAAAGCCCCCTATAGCCCCCTGAGTAGTAATAAAGCCCCCTATAGTGCCCTCTGTAGAAATAAGGCCAATCTATAAGCACTCATATAGAGCCATCTTTAGTAATCAGGAGTCCCCTATATTTATAATGCTCCCCGTAGTAGCCCCAGTATTTATAATGCCCCTCTGCAGTGCCCCCTGTAGTTAGAATCCTCCCTGTAGTGCCCTCAGAAATTAAAATGCCCCAGCCATTCCAATATACAGGTCCATGGAAATTACATCACTCCCTCCCGAACGACCTCCATCATACAATTCCATGTAAGTCTACATGCGTTGTGTCCCCATTCATTGTCAATTAGGACAAAACTGATCAGGATGCATTCCGTTCCGTTTTGTTGCGTTTTCTTTTTATCAGACATAAAACTGCTGCAAGTTGCGGTCTTGTGTCCGGTCTGTGAAATGGAACAAACTGGATCCGGCATGAAAATCAATGTATGTCAAAGGTGCCAGATCCATTTTTTTTGTTAGTTAAAAAGAACCCTATCAGGCGCCATTGACTTACAATGATTTTCATACTGGATCCGTTTTTCTTCTGTTTAGATTTAATACCAGATCTGGCCAAAATGGATGCATTAAATGGCACGGATCCTCTGCTGGATCTCAAAGCCGGAATTACTGTAACAATGCAAGTGTGAAACAGACCTAAGAGAGAACTAGAACTAGTGTTGAGCGAATTGAAGTCCCCGAAGTAGACTTCGATCCGAATTGCAGGGAAAACATGATTAACTGCGAAGTCGAATTTCCTCATGCATCGTGATAGCGAATGGATTTTCTCAGAAATGGTGTAAAAAACAAAAAAATAACTTCTCATCCATTTCCTCGCAAGTTGAGCGAATCGAAGTTGACAAAGTGGAATTCAATCCAAATAGGAAAAATTTGATTCATCACAAAGTCGAATTTCCTTGCGCTTCGTGGCAACGAATCAGATTTTTTTCTACAATGGCTACTGCACATGTTAGAAAGAGGAAGTAAGGAGAACAGGAACGAGGGATCGCCCATAATGCCATGCAGTCAGCCAATCGGCAGATAGCCAGCCCTTGTCATGTCACAGGCCTATAAAAAGCCTCATCCTGCCCGGGCGCCACCATTTCCCAGTGAATTTAGTGCAGGGAGAGACGTTACAGGCATTAGGCATTAAGTAGTATATTAGGAAATACTTTATTCACAAAATATTACTGTTGAGCAGTTCAGGGACAGATAATTCATAGTTTAGGGAAAAGATAGGGAGGCATTATCCACAATGTAGGGAGAGAGCAAGGACCAATAGAACAGTGTAACGTTTGGCTAATAGGAGCTATTTTATTACACCTTTCTGCACAAACTGGGGTTTAAAAGTGTTCTAATACTACTATAGATAGTCTAGATTATAGATACTATAGTTTTGGGGAGTTCACATTCTTTTATATATAGAATTCAATCCTTTAATCCTTAATTATGTAGTTAGGGTGAAATTGTGGCCTAATATTAGAGATTTTGGGGTGTTCATGTTCTTTTTTTTTTACATAAGTAAATCCGTTAATCCGGTGTTTACGTTCTTTGATATATAAGTACATCCATTCATACATATTTCTAGGGTGAAATTGCGGCCTGATGCTACCAATTTGTGGGTGTTTACATTCTTTTTCAAATAATTCAATCCTTTAATCCCTAATTTTGTAATAGGGGTGTAATTGTGGCCTGATACTACAAATTGTAGGGTGTTTACGTTCTTTTATATATAAGTACACCCATTCATCGTTGATTCTGTAGTGAAATTGTGCCCTGACACTACTGCTATTTTATACTTACAGTTCCTGTTACAGTACAGTATGTTCGATGGACAGGTGCCAGGCCCTTCTAAGGGAACAGCCAATGGCCAAAATATTTCTGGAGCTGGCAGAAGGAGCAGCAGAAGAAGGGGGGTGGTAGCTGCAGCAGTTGACTCTGTCTTCAACATCATCTGAACTGACATCAGACACCCACAGCCAACAGCCAGGAGTCGGTGGGTTTGTTTGAGACCACACTTAGTTGGCATGGCCCAGGAACAAACTCTGTGTCCCTACCTGTCCAGAACTTGCCTCTTTCATTTTGGGTTCCTTCTGCTCGGGAAGTATTGTATGATGTCGGCTCTGCTCCACTTTTCAGTGAGGATGAGCTTATTGAGGACAGTCAGCAGCCCAGCCAAGATTTGGAGGAGAGATCTGCTGTTTCCTTTGGTAGGGGAACAAGTAGCGATGATCAGAGTCGCGTGGGAGCAGGTGTTGCGAGACGTCAGTAGCCGATTGCACGTGAGAGCCAGTGAAGAGGGGGCTTCATCATCATCATCAGGAGATCAGAGTGGCAGCTTGCGCTTGAGAAAGCGGCTGAGCCAGCAGGGTGGTAGCATGGCCGTGAGTCAGCAGCAGTGTGTGGTCTGGAGCCAAACGTGTTCGGGGTAGACCGTCTGCTACTCAGAGCCTGCCTGTACAGAAAGAACTAGTGGTACACGGGTTCACAAAGGCAGTCAGCACAGAGTGATGGGAGTAAAATGTCATACTTACCGGTGTGGGAATTCAAGTCACTAGAGAACGTCTGTGTGGCAGTTTGTAGAATCTGTGGGCAGAAGGTGAAGCGAGGCCAGGGTGCAGATGTTGGCACCACGGCACAGTGTCAACACATGCAGCGTCACCATAAAGTGGCCTGGGAAAACCATGGTGCTAATGTAGTGGTACAGCCTGACGTAGCAACCATTGCATCATCCAGTGGCCCGCACCCCTTCTCCCTCAGTCAAGGGTCCACCACCTCAGCAGAAGGGAGCTGTGTTTCCCAGTATGCGTGCAGTGCAGTATGCGTGCAGTCATCCAACAGCGCAGAAGCTGACCGTGCTCCTGGCCAAGTTGCTGGTACTACATTCCCTCCCTTTCCATCATTACTTATCAAAAAAGGTTGTACCAGCCCTGCACATGATTGTTAAACAGAAGGTGGGCCAGTCCTTTTGCCTGTTAGTGTCTGGTACAGTTCACAGCAGTGCCATTGTGTGGAGCTGTAACTATGGTCAAGGACAATATATGTCCTTTACTGTCCACTGGGTAAATGTGATTGCTGCCCAGGCACACCAGCAACTTGGCCAGGTGACGTCACTGCCACCTCTCCTTTTCAAGCTGTGAGTCCTGTGCCAATATCCTCCTCTGCCTCCCTATCCTTAACCTTGTCCTCAGCCTCCACTGCAGGCACAATTCAGAGTGCTCCTTCAGTACACCACCTATGCAGAGCATGGCCGTGCCACGCTGTTCTGCACCTTGTTTGCCTGGGGTGAACAGAGTCACACCAGGGAGGAACTGCTCCGCGTCCTTCAAGAGGAAATCGAATCTTGGCTCTCTACTCGCCAACTGAAAATCGGAACCATGGTCACCGACAATGGGAAGAACATTGTGTCGGCATCGTGTCAAGGAGGGCTGACCCATGCGCCCTGCATGGCGCACGTCTTTAATCTGGTTGTAAAACGGTTCCTGAAGTCTTCTACCAAACTGCAAGACATCTTGAAAATGGTCAGGAAATTGTGCATGCACTTCAGCCACTCTTGCCCTGCAAAACACCTCCTTGAACTGCAAAGGCAGAATAGCGTTCCCCAACATTACCTGATATACAACGTTTCCACCCTTTTGGAACTCCACCCTCCACATGTTGTACCAACTATATGAGCAGAGAAAGGCCATGAAGGATTTCTTGATGATGCAGGAGGACAGGAGCACTCCCCTATGTATGCACAGGAGATGTGGCACCTACATCTCATGGCCACCTGAGCCCTGTGGGGGCTAAACTTTCAAAGGAGGAGAGGAGCATTCATGCAAAAGCAATGTATACATAAATGGGTTGTTTTTCTGCACAAGTGACAGAAGAGGAGCATGAGGAGCTATAGGGCAATGAGAAAGACCAGGCAGATGACACTGACACACCGAGCTGTATGCAGTGGAGATGGAGCCAGAGAGTCCCTCCGAGTCCCTTGCGCAAATAGCCAGATGCATGCTGAGTTGCTTGTGTAATGACTGCTGTATTATCACCATTCCGGGAGTATACTCAGATGTATCATTCCCATAAGTCCATGAGTACAGTCTGGCCTAAGTCCTTCAGTCCATCATCACATATGTTTTTTGTTTTTCTCTTCTTCTTCTCCCTTTCCTCTTTCCTTTTTATCCCTCTTTAAATAGAAGGAGGAGAATGAAGGTTAGTGTAACCGCTGTCCCTTTAAATCCTCATCTGTATACATATATAAGGTCACAGAGCTTGCAATTAGTCACTTCCAATATAGTCTTGAATTGATCTCTCCAAAAGTAAGCCGGACAAGGGAAAGAAAAGAAAAAAAGAAGAAAAAAAGGAGCTGACAGCAGGAATCCATATAAGGGGTTAGGAGTCTCTGAAGAATGCTTGCCATATCCATCCAAGGATGGTCACTTCCAAATTAATACTCAAAAATCTCACCCCCAAATTAGGCCGAAACGAGGAAAGAGGAGCTGAAGACAGGAATTCATGTGGGAAATTAGGAGCCTCAAAAAAATGTTGACCACATCCATCCAAAGAGGGCAATGAAGGTGATACAAACGTGCAACACCCATATGACGACCCAAACTAGAAAAACAAACAATAAGTGTAAATACAAGTGCATATACACCTAATGTGCAAAATAACAGTAATTAAACTGTGTAAAATAATAAACAAAAATATTTTTTTCCTTTTTTTTCTTTTCTTTCCTTCTTCTCCTTTCTTTCTCTCTCTCTTTTATATGTGTTATACATGTGTGAACATAGTGCAAAAGACAATAAAGATTCAGTATCTATGTGCCTATGTGTAAAAGCCAGTGAACGTAAGTTCCTCACTTAAACCACGAGGTGCAAGTGAGGCCAGATTAAAAATCCATCTGGCCTCAGACCTAAACAAATGTGCTGTAACAGGAGCCCCCCTGATGTTGCTATATATATATTCCAAGCCCACAATTTTGAGTCCCGTACACTTACCTCCATGGTGATCCAGAAAATGCATAGCCACAGAGGTAAGTGGTTTTTCCTTTTTCATTCTGTCCCGCTGTGCCAGACCAATATTAGATAGGTGATGTATTCTTCTACGTAATTCCTGTGAGGTTTGTCCAACATAAATTTTACCACATGGGCAAATAAGTGCATAAACACAATTCCTGGTCCGGCAATTCACATACCAGCGCAGATGTACCACCTTCTGATCCCCAAAGTTGACAAAACTATCCGCATTAAGCATATATTGGCATATGTTGCAATTACCACAAGCAAAAGTATCCTTCAGCTTGGTCCCAGTCCCAATTCTCCTGCTGGGTCGTTGAAAATGACTCTGTACCAGTTTATCCCTCAAGTTGGGTGCTCGACAAGTAATGATCCGTGGCTTTTCTTCCACATACTGGGCCAATCTCTTATCATTTGATAACAAAAACCAGTGTGTATTCAAAATATTGTACAGATCCCGCCATAGGTTGTTATATTTGCTGATCAGTCGTACCTTGTTATTGCATGTCCTGACCACCGCTTTCAATAATTCTGCACGATTTGATTTGTTGGCCATACCGTAAGCCCGAGAGATAATCCGTTTCGGGTAACTTCGCTGCCGAAAACGCAATGATAAATCAGTCGAATCAGCTTTAAAATCGATCCTCGATGAACAATTTCGGCGAAGTCTGAAAAATTGTCCTTTTGGTATTCCATTTTTCAAATGTCTCGGATGGAAGCTTGCATAATGAAATAGACTATTAGTAGCTGTGTCTTTTCTAAATAGAGACGTTGTTAAACATGAACCCTCCTTCCGAATTTTTAAATCCAACAAATCCACTTTGAGTGGAAATTACAGATGTGAGATGAATGTTGAGGGAGTTGTTGTTCAATGTGGAAATAAAATCTCGACAACACTCCTCAGAACCCTGCCAAAGAAAGAAAATATCGTCAATAAACCAGAACCAGCCCACCACACACTTCCGGAATACATTCAATTGGAACACGTGTGCCTCCTCCCACCAACCTAAAAACAGGGTGGCATAGGAGGGGGCACAGCGGGCCCACATTGCCATACCTGACATCTGCCTGTAAAAAACCTGATCAAAAATTAAATAATTGTGGTTAAGGATAAAATCAAGCAGACTCACCAAGAAGGTGTGGTGGGCTGAGTCCCCGGTGGTAGACTTGACCAAAAAATATTTGACGGCACAAAGGCCATCCGCATGTCTGATGTCCTAGTAAAGAGATTCAACATCACATGTGACCAACAGGGTATTTGATGGCACAATCACACAGATTTTCAATCAAATGCATGGAATCACGTATAAATGACCTCAAACCTAAAACATAAGGTTGAAGAAAAAAGTCAATATAAATACAAGATTGCTCGCACAGGCTACCAATACCAGAAACAATAGGACGACCAGCGGGTGTAACTAGGTCCTTATGTACCTTAGGTAACATATAAAACGTCTGAGTCACCGGATGTGGTACCTTCAAAAATTGTAATTCCCTGTTGGTGATAATCTTCATGTCATAGGCCGTGTTCAATAACGTGTCAAGTTTTCTCTTAAAGATCTGCGTAGGATCTGAGGGAAGTGATGTATAAAAGACTCTATTGTTTAGTTGTCTCTTAGCTTCATTTAAATAGAGTTCAACATCCCACAACACCACATTCCCACCTTTATCCGCTTCTTTAATCACAAACAAGGACATAAACCACATGGCATATGGAAACAAAATCAACAATTTTCAGCTCTTACATCCCTGCCATTCTAGTCTGAGTGCTTTGTTTATATGGCTGCAGTGATGATGCCTGTGACACGCTGGACTTTCTGGTATCATTGCTGCTGCCATGTAAACAAAGACTGACAGGGATGTAATGGGCAAGTGTGCACATCTGTCACAATATTGGTGATGTGCACACTGATGTGTATGGCATGTGACCACTGTAGCCATTAGATCACTGACTGATGATTGGCTGCAGCAGTAACATACCATATACCGGCAAGTCCTTGCTGCAGTTTAACAGACCAGAGCTGCATAAAATGGCTCTGAGGACATAGGACATTACCAAACATACAAGATGACACAGCACCACATACCTCTTACATCCAGTGGCGTCTCCCTGATGTAGATCTTCTCTTTTCTCATCTTCTCTATTTGGCCCAGAACGCCATGACGAGTTCTTTCAGACCAATCTTCTCTCTGCAGAGTTTACCACAAAGACACCTTAGATTACCAACTTTTCTGTTATCCTGCTGCTACCTAAAATATTGTGCCCACTGTTCTCCCCAATGTCCCCAAATACTATACTGTAGATATAACAGTGCCATATAGGTAGGACCCCATATAGTTACAGTGCTCTCCAAAGTCCCACTGATACTATTAATTCTCTCCCAGAGTGCCCTCATTAGTAATAGTGCCCCAATAGTGATAATGCTCCACGAGTAGCCCTTTTAGCAGTAGCGCTCTCCATATTGTACTAATAATAGTAACACCCCCAATAGTACCCCTGGTAGTAATAATAATTCACAATACTACAAATCATTTTTCCCATGCCTTCAGTAGTGCTACCAGAAATAATAAGGACCCGCTGTAATGATCCCAGTAATTATAATACCCGTTATAGTGCCCCCAGTAGCTTAAACGACCCACTCTAGTGCCCCCAGTAGTTTAGGTAGCCTCCTATAGAACCCACAGTTTAGATAGCTCCATGTAGTGCCCCACAGTAGTTTAGATAGCCCCCTGTAGTTCAGATAGCCCCATAGTGCCCCAGAAGTTAAATAGCCCCATTTAGTTCAGATACTGCCCTCAGTAGTTTAGATAGCCCCCTGTAGTTAAGATAGTCCCTGTAGTGCCACAGTAGTTTAGATATCCCCCTGTAGTTCAGATAGCCCCCATAGTGCCCCCAGACGTTAGATAGCCCCCATAGTGCCCCCAGATGTTAGATAGCCCCCTTTAATACAGATAGCCCCCATAGTGCCCCCAGACGTTAGATAGCCCCACTTAGTACAGATAGCCCCCATAGTGCCCCCAGATGTTAGATAGCCCCCTTTAGTTCAGATACTCCCTGTAGTGCCACAGTAGTTTAGATAGCACCCCTGTAGTCCAGGTAGTCCCCATAGTGCCTCCAGAAGTTAGATAGCCCCCATATAGTGCCCCTGTGACTCAGCAGTGAGTGCTCATCCATCATTCACCCATACAGGCAGCAGGCCTCCTGAGTCCTTCCCCCAACCCGCCGTTTCCTTTGCTTACCTTGCCTTCCTTGCCTGACTGCGCCTGCGCAGTGCGCCATCTGCTCTCCTCCAGTCACCATCGGCAATGGTGCTCACAGCCTGCCCGGCCCCTGGCCACCAGCCTCCAGGTAATTATATCCTTGCGCGCTTACGGCGCATCGGCCCGCCCTCTCAGAACGGCCGGAACTTTCACTGCAATGCCCGAAGTCTGTACGCATGCGCAGTAGAGACTTCGGGTTTTCGGCACTAATATTAATGGACGCTGTTTTTTTCTGCCGGACGCTACGGACGGCAGAGAAAAGCAACGATTTTTTGTGGACTGTCCGTAAATTTACGGACGGTTGGCAACCCTGATCCTAGTGATATGCCTCTAATGTCCGAGATGGGAATAACCTTTTAATTACTGTATGGAAGCACTTAGGAGCAAAACTACTGTGTGCGGGCAATAATGGGCCATAACTACTGTGTGTGGGCAATAATGGGCCATAACTACTGTGTGTGGGCAATAACGGGCCATAACTACTGTGTGTAGGCAATAACGGGCCATAACTACTGTGTGTGGGCAATAACAGGCCATAACTACTGTGTGTGGGCAATAACGGGCCATAACTACTGTGTGTGGGCAATAACGGGCCATAACTACTGTGTGTGGGCAATAACGGGCCATAACTACTGTGTGGGGGCATAAAGGGAGCATTACTTCTGGATTGGGCACTATGGGGCTAGGAGGGATTAGGAGTGTGCAGATACGCACTGGGTGGAGTTAGAGGTGTGGCTTATTGTAACAAAAGTGCTAATTTGGGAGGAATGCTTCAGTGAGCTCCTATCAGTGTCCTGTAGAGTGTGAAAGGCTATGTGTCCTCTCACTGAGTTCCCGTCAGTGTCCTATAAAGTGTGAGAGGCTCTTATTGATATCATCCTAATGTCCTGTACAATGTGAGGGGCTGAATGTCCCCATAGTAAGAGCCTGTCAGTGTCCTGCACACTGAGGAGAGGATGAGTGTCCCCTCCCTGAGATCCTAAGGATAGGTCACCAATACCTTTGCATTGCACAACCCCTTTAAGTGAGTTCACTCGCTGTATCATTTTCAATGCCAAGAACAAAAGCACAGATGGTGACCATATTTGTTCAAGTGAGCCAAACAGACATTTATTAAAGAGATATGAGCTGAAGTATGGTATACCGTGATCCCAGCAGATACTATAATAGGAGTAACTGTGTGGTGTGTCGAGGGTCGTCCAGAACATCGCTAACAAGCGTTTGTAGGAACGTTCATTAGCGATGATCTGCCTGTGTAAAAGTGCCGCTGATTACCTGATGAATGATCTAATGATTGTTCATCGGACAATCACATCTTTTATGCTGGCTAAAAAAATCGCCGGCAGCAGATGACGCCGTCTAACCACGCTGTGCTGCCACCAAATAATGATTCTTTGTGGGGACGAGCAATTGTATTAACGATTGTTCCTCCCCCTATTGTGGAAGAGATCGCTGCATGTAACGTAATTGCAGGGGTCTCCATCACTGATGAGCAGGCAATTGTCTGGAAGGAACGCTTCCTTCCCAACAATCGGAAGGCTCATCTGCCAGGCTAATAAAGCCCTTAATGTGGGATATCATCAAAAGAACCGGAAAATGGTCTTTGTGCAAAGTGGCACACCTACCAGAGGACATTATTTCAGGTCTGACTGTTCAGACTATACCTTGTGACAACTTTACTTGAAAAAATATTCCAGCAATGAATCCTACTAACCAGAATATACTGTAGCAGCATATAGCATACCCCCAAAGGTTTATCAAAGAATCCAGTAGGCATCTAACACGTTTCTTAATACCATGGGGATTATTTGAAAGGATCTGGATTCCTTTGGGGCTCAGCTTCTGCAGAATTCTAAGGCTACTTTCACATTAGCGTTTTTAAATTCTGGTATTGAGTTCCGTTATAGGGGTTCAATACCAGAAAAAAACGCTTCAGTTTTGTCCCCATTCATTGTCAATGGGGACAAAACTGAACTGAAGACAACGGAATGCTCCTGAAAGCATTCCGTTCCGTCTTCAGACCAGAGAACAAACCGCAGCATGCTGCGGTTTGCTCTCCGGTCCAGGCATCCGCACCAAGACGTATCCGGAATGACCCCCAATGCAAGTCAATGGGGACGGATCTGTTTGGTGTGGACACACCAGTAATCCGGATCTGTCCTCCATTGATTTCCAATGGGGGGTCATTCCGGATCCGTCTTACATACATAGATACATACATACAGACATACATACAAACATACAGACAGACATACATACATACTCCAGGGACGCCGGCAGCATGTCTTCACGCGCCTCCTGCGCGCAGCTATGACGTTTCCCCACTGCGCCCAGCAGAGGGCGCTGTGGGGAATCGTCATCACTGCGCGCAGGAGGCGCGTGAAGATGTTCTGCGGGCGTCCCTGGAGTATGTGAGTATGTATGTATGTATGTATGTTTGTATGTATGTCTGTATGTATGTATCTATGTATGTAAGACGGATCCGGAATGAACCCCCATTGGAAATCAATGGAGGACAGATCCGGATCAACAGCATAGAATCAAACTAAAACCAAGAAAAATATAATCCGGTGAGCGGAATCAAGTCTGGTCCCCAGTGGCGCAGCTATTAGCTTCACGCGCCTTCAGGTCAGCCTGAAGAAGCCGACAGAGCGTCGGTGAAACGCGTAGCTAAATCAGGACCCAATCACTTTGTTTATGTCTACTTTTATACTAAAATAAAGTGTGGTTAAATCTTAGTGCCCTGGTAGTACTACCGTTTTTTTCCCTAAATTTACCTATGTATTTTACATGGGACTGTATGCTGGAGGGGCTGAAGGCAGGAGAATGATGTATCTTACATGGGACTATATGCTGGAGGAGCTGAAGGCAGGGGGAGTCATGTATTTTACATGGGACTGTATGTTGGAGGGGCTGAAGGTAGGGGCAGTGATGTATTTTACATGGGACTGTGTGTTGGAGGGGCTGAAAGCAGGGGGAGTGATGTATTTTACATGGGACTGTGTGTTGGAGGGGCTGAAGGGGGCCATAATTATTGCTATAATACAGAGGGGGCCATTATATATTATAATTATACAGAGGGCATTATACTTATGGGCACTACGGGGGAGGGGAGGTCTGTTATCTTATATGAGAGACAAGACGCGGCTGAAAGAAGGTATCATGGCAGTCTTATCTCCGAATGAAGTTGCTTAGGATAGTCTACATCACAGGAGACGTCACTGGATGTAACAGGTATGTGGTGCTATATTCTCCAGTATATTTCATAGCAATGTATGTAATGTCCATCCAAATATCTGTTTTGGGGGGAGAGAGGTGAATATAGAATTTGGCACACACTGCGAAGCCTGGCCCCAGACTTCAGGTCACACTGTGTGTGTTCTGAATTCTGGGGCTTCACACCCATCTACTTCATTATCTGTACTCAGAGAGTGATCACTGTGTTATCTGTGGTGTTACATAGGACTGGAGATAACATCTACTACAATATCTCTACTCAGAGAGTTATCGCTGTGTTATCTGTGGTGTTACATAGGACTGGAGATAACATCTACTACAATATCTCTACTCAGAGAGTTATCGCTGTGTTATCTGTGGTGTTACATAGGACTGCAGATAACATCTACTACATTATCTGTACTCAGAGAGTGATCACTGTGTTATCTGTGGTGTTTCATAGGACTGCAGGTGACATCTACTTCATTATCTGTACTCAGAGAGTGATCACTGTGTTATCTGTGGTGTTACATAGGACTGGAGATAACATCTACTACAATATCTCTACTCAGAGAGTTATCGCTGTGTTATCTGTGGTGTTACATAGGACTGCAGATAACATCTACTACATTATCTGTACTCAGAGAGTGATCACTGTGTTATCTGTGGTGTTTCATAGGACTGCAGGTGACATCTACTTCATTATCTGTACTCGGAGAGTGATCACTGTGTTCTCTGTGGTGTTACTTAGGACTGCAGATAACATCTACTGCAATATCTCTACTCAGAGAGTTATCGCTGTGTTATCTGTGGTGTTACATAGGACTGCAGATAACATCTACTACATTATCTGTACTCAGAGAGTGATCACTGTGTTATCTGTGGTGTTTCATAGGACTGCAGGTGACATCTACTTCATTATCTGTACTCAGAGAGTGATCACTGTGTTATCTGTGGTGTTACATAGGACTGGAGATAACATCTACTACAATATCTCTACTCAGAGAGTTATCGCTGTGTTATCTGTGGTGTTACATAGGACTGCAGATAACATCTACTACATTATCTGTACTCAGAGAGTGATCACTGTGTTATCTGTGGTGTTTCATAGGACTGCAGGTGACATCTACTTCATTATCTGTACTCGGAGAGTGATCACTGTGTTCTCTGTGGTGTTACTTAGGACTGCAGATAACATCTACTGCAATATCTGTACTCAGAGAGTTATCACTGTGTTATTTATTGTGTTACATAGGTCTGCAGGTGACATCTACTACATTATCTGTACTCAGAGAGTTATCACTGTGTTATCTGTGGTGTTACATAGGACTGCAGGTAACATCTACTACATTATTTGTACTCAGAGAGTTATTACTGTGTTATCTGTGGTGTTACATAGGACTGCAGGTGACATCTTATGCATTATTTGTAAAAAGGGCGTGATCACAGGTTGGGGGGGCCCAATACTTGGCTTGCCTTGGGGTCTGGCAACCCACGCTACGCCACTGCAGACACCTGATGTACCTGTGTGCCAAATTTCGTCATTGTAGCTGCAGATTCCTTTAGCGGACATAGATACATACATACACTTAGCTTTATATATAAAATTTTAATTCGCACTGAACAATAAAGGCTGTCACATTTTTGGAAGCTGGACTTACTTTTTCTTTTGGACCTGCTTTTTTTTTTTACTCCAGGAAAGGCGAGCTTGATAAATATGCCTCATTAACTATTATATGAACAAACACAGCATACAAGTCACAGGGAACTGTTCACACACAGAGGTCCGCAGCCTACACAGGGATACGTCATCCACAGCCCCATCCTACACTGTGACCTCCACTGTCTTTACTATCATGAAGAACTCTCAGCTCATGTTAAGACTACAGATGTAACAGTCTCTCACTTGACACATATAATGTGCTTTGTCGATAACATGAAAATCTATCTGGTTGGTTTTGGTATAAACACTGTGATTTTTCATGGTGAAGTCCATAAGTAACATTGACATGCATGGTCATTCAATACCACTGAGACCCAACATTGAAGCTGGGGTATCTAGAGTTAACTTGTGACATTGTCATGAGAACATGCAGTACATAGGTCATAATGAGGTGTTGACGTCTATCGGGATTGTGACCACTACTTTATTGTTCTTGTCAATGAAATATCGTAATATAATCCATGATTGGAGAAAACTGAAAATGTTAAGGATGGCAAAATTTTTACTGCTGGGAAATGTAGGGTATGTAAAGAGAATCTTTTCAGCAGTCTAATGGCAAACAACATAAAACACACTTTGATATCATGGTTCTGCTGCATCCAGATGCCCAGGGGGCCACCCAAGCCCTCCTCATGGCTGCCAGCCAGGTAAACAACGATCAGATGTTCTCAGCATTAATTAATGCTGGGAGCATCAGATATTATACACCCAGCTGGTGGCCTCAGGTGTCCCCCTGTATTCAACTGTATCGCTGTTGAATACTGCAGCTGTGATAGCAGTATTTTGTACTACCCTGTGGTATTTGGTTTAAAAGAGGTTGTTCGGGTTCAGAGCTGAACCCGGACATACCCAAATTTTCACCCAGGCAGGCCCTGTGATATCAGCATCGGAGCATATAACGCTCTGATGCTCTCCCTTGCGCAATCCAATGCAGGGAAAGGGGTTTTTTTTGTTTCTAACAACACACTGCTGGACGGAGGCCATCAGGGTTCCCGGTGGCATCACCGGCTATGATGGGCAGGCTTTAGCACTCCACTAGCCCTTTTACAGGCTAAGGCAGCGCAAAAGCCCATCCATTAGTGCGGGTGACATCACCAGGCTCACGACTAGACGGAAGCCTCCTCTAGTTTACGAAGATGGATCTTTGTACAGTATTAATCTGAAGTTTTTAACAAAGCGACTTTGGATGAAGCATCTGAAGTTCGCTTTGCTCGTCAACTAATAATACACCTTACTAACCTGATATTTAAATGTTATCTTTCAAGGTGGAGTAAGAGGAGAAACACTGCTTGATTTTGGCACCGGAGCCTCCATTTATCAACTCCTCTCAGCTTGTGAAGTGTTTGATAAAATCATTGTCTCAGATTTCCTCGAGCAAAACCGCGCTGAATTTCAAAAATGGCTGAACAAGGATCCAGATGCTTTTGATTGGACTCCTGTCATCAAACGTGTGTGTGAGCTGGAGGGAAACAGGTACTGATGTGTGTTTCAAGTTTACACCAAGTTAATAGATTTGAAGGGAGTCTGTCGCCACAATTTGCCTATATACACCGCTTACATAGCAATGCAGCAAAACTATACATCAGTTTAATGGTACCTTTGTCTTTTTGTCTGGATGTTCACCAGGGGCAAAAACGCAGTTTTATTCATATGTAAATGAGGGCGCGCAATTGCCCAGGGACAGTGTTCGGGCTGTAAGTGCCTAGGCCGCTCTTCCTTTGTCTCACCAGTGTCAGTGTACTGGCCGAGACCCCACCGGCGCATGTGCTCTGCATGGAACGATGCTTCTGCCCACAATGGTCATCACAGTTCACATGCGCCGGCGGGATAACCCCTGCCCATATGCATATGGAGGTCATAGAAAAGGGTCCACTGCTCATGAGGGTACATCCACATGGTCAGGTTTCTACATGCAGTTTTGGAAGCAAGAATCAGGAGTGAATCATAAAAGAAGAGAAAGTATACAATGGATTACAAATTAAATGATTTTCACTACCAAAAATGCATCAGGAAAAGTGACCCATTGGCCGTCCCCTAAAAAATAACAAACAGCAGCTTTCTAAAAGTGGTCCTGCTCTGGCCTGCCCATGCATTATAAATTGCTGTATGCAATGCTTTATTTCCCCTGCAATAGCCAGATAATTCCCTTTTGATGGCTGATTTTGGCTTGAAAAATGTAGTATTAGGACTGTTTCACACTTGTGTTGTTAATTCCAGTTTTGAGAACTGCCAGAGGATCTCAAAACTGGAATTAAATGGATCCATTTTGATTTTGCACATCAGTATGCATTGATACCGGAACATCCGGATCCGTCACCATTGACTTGCTTTGTTTTTCGTGACGCATCCATTTTTCCCATTTCTATGACTGGACACAAAACCACAGTTTGCAGCGGTTTTGTGTCCGGTCACAAAACAGAATGCTGACAGAACGGAAGATACCTTGATGCATCCTGAACATATCTCTTTCCACTCAGAATTCATTAGGACTCAACAAAACCCAATTTTTTCCGGTTTTCAGATTCTCTGCCAGATCTCAATACCGGACGACAACAACAACGCAATTGTGAAACAGGCCTTACATGGCGGCCTTTGAAATGAACTGTTATCCAGTAGTGTTGCTCGAGCACCCGAGCATAATGAAAGTCAATGGGAGAACCAGAGCATTTAAGCAGACACCCCCTGCTCTGTGTTTGGTTCACAGGAAAAGGTCAGAAATTGATGGAAACACCACTGAAATAGTTCGGGAACAGCATGGGGAGGATGTCTGGATACATCTTGGACTCCCACGTCGCTGGTGGGAACAATGTTGTCCGAGTATTAAGCCACTTTTACAGAATGACAATAATGGGCACAAAACCAAAGATAAAATCGATTGTAGAGGAAAAGTTGTTAGAAAACACTCTTTCCTGTATACAGTGGGGAAAAAAGTATTTAGTCAGCCACCAATTGTGCAAGTTCTCCCACTTAAAAAGATGACAGAGGCCTGTAATTGACATCATAGGTAGACCTCAACTATGAGAGACAAAATGAGAACACAAATCCAGAAAATCACATTAATAAAAAATATTATCTGGAATATTATCTGGAATAAATGGAATCCTTTTAATAATATATCAAATAAAATCAATAGAACCTCAAAATGTACTTCAAAATATAAAATGGCAATAAAATAGCATTAAAATAAAATAGCATTAAAATATATCATGTGACTACATACAGCATCATATGCAGTATTTTCACTAAACCGCTGTATATATCCTCTAAATGGACAAGAGTCTATTCGATTTTTAGATGTATGTTAGTTTAAACTCCAATATTGGATTTTCCAACCGAATATGTGATAATGCATGGATGTCTTCTCATTATTTTCCACAATAGATAGGGCTTTATCGTTTTTTATGTCCCACAGGGTTTTCACATTAGAGATTATTGGACCCAGTACTGTTCATGCGCATATTATTATATTGGGGTGGTATCAAATGCAGTATTGTAATAGTGGCAGTCGAAGGTTACTTACTGCTTTGCGTCTTCACCACTGTGGCGTCCCACGTGGTATTTACCATACTCACCCCCTTGGCGTGTATTTATAAAGCGCTGAATACCTGGTACCTGCGATCCACCGTACTCCAAGTCTAGTCTTTCAAGTCCACGTTTAGCCCTGTTGAACGCCGCGCTCCGTGCGGCTCTCACCTCCAAGCACTGCCGTAGTTGCCGTATTCTCGCGGGATGTGAGCAGCAACACGTGACCATAGAAGAACTTGCTCTTCGTACCTATCCGGGTCCACAGTGCAGGTAATGAGAATTATGCTTGTAGATGTATAATTCCAAAAAGTCCAAGATGGTCCTATCTTGTTTCGTGGGTATTTAGGAGGTTCTCTCCATCATCTTTACTTCACCAGACGCGTTTCGAAGTATACATACTTCTTCCTCAGTGGCCATATATAATTTTTGGGAACAACCTCCTTTTATACCCACATTTGGAGTTCCACCCAAATCACCCACTGGATTCTTATTGTATCAGGGCTCCTCATGGTCAATCTATGTAACTATGTAACTATCTCCATATGTAGTCTATTAAGCAGTTTTTGCGGCTTCTCTGTGATTTCACAGCGTTTTTCATATATCTCATATCTTTCTTTTTTAATAGAACAATCAAAAAAATGTAGAATATAAATAAAGTATAAGGGATATATGTATACGCACATCATGCGGTTTCTCTGCGTTTTTGATGCGTTTTTTGTATATTACCTCCTTATGTAGTCTATTAAACAATTCTTGCAGCTTCTGCACAATTTTGCTACGTTTTCATATATCACTCATATTTATTTTTATAACAGATACCATATTTCTTACTAGAGCAAACAGTAAAATGTAAATAATATATAAAATACATAGATACATCATGCGGTTTTTCTGCGTTTTTGATGTGTTTTTTGCACATTACCTACATTTCTGTAAAAATCCCTCCCTGTAAACATCAAGAAAATATTATAATAAGTGGAGTTTTCAAGTATTCTGAAGATTTAGAGTTTCTGAATAATCTTTGTGGCCTCTGGAGTAAAAGGAGGTACTATATGATATATTTTTACAGAAATATAGGTAATGTGCAAAAAACGCATCAAAAACGCAGAAAAACCGTATGATGTATGTATGTATGTATTTTAGATATTATTTACATTTTACTGTTTGCTCTAGTAAGACATATGGTATCTGTTATAAAAATAAATATGAGTGATATATGAAAACGACGCTGCAATAATTGTTTAATAGGCTACATAAGGAGGTAATATACAAAAAACGCATCAAAAACGCAGAGAAACCGCATGATGTGCGTATACATATATCCCTTATACTTTATTTATATTCTACATTTTTTTGATTGTTCTATTAAGAAAAATGGCTTTTTTATAAAAAAATAAAGATATGAGATATATGAAAAACGCTGTGAAATCGCAGAGAAGCCGCAAAAACTGCTTAATAGACTACATATGGAGATATCATCCGGACTTTGAGGGATTGACCATGAGGAGCCCTGATCCAATCAGAATCCAGTGATTTGGGTGGAACTCCAAATGTGGGTATAAAAGGAGGTTGTTCCCAAAAATTATATATGGCCACTGAGGAAGAAGTATGTATACTTCGAAACGCGTCTGGTGAAGTAAAGATGATGGAGAGACCCACCTAAATACCCATGAAACAAGATAGGACCATCTTGGACTTTTTGGAATTATACATCTACAAGCATAATTCTCATTACCTGCACTGTGGACCCGGATAGGTACGAAGAGCAAGTTCTTCTATGGTCACGTGTTGCTACTCACATCCCGCTAGATTACGACATCTACGGGCAGTGCTTGGAGGTGAGAGCCGCACGGAGCGCGGCGTTCAACAGGGCTAAACGTGGACTTCAAAGACTAGACTTGGAGTACGGTGGATCGCAGGTACCAGGTATTCAGCGCTTTATAAAAACACGCCAAGGGGGTGAGTATGGTAAATACCACGTGGGACGCCACAGTGGTGAAGACGCAAAGCAGTAAGTAACCTTCGACTGCCACTATTACAATACTGCATTTGATATCACCCCAATATAATAATAAGCGCATGAACAGTACTGGGTCCAATAATCTCTAATGTGAAAACCCTGTGGGACATAAAAAACGATAAAGCCCTATCTATTGTGGAAAATAATGAGAAGACATCCATGCGTTATCACATATTCGGTTGGAAAATCCAATATTGGAGTTTAAACTAACATACATCTAAAAATCGAATAGACTCTTGTCCATCTAGAGGATATATACAGCGGTTTAGTGAAAATACTGCATATGATGCTGCATATAGTCACATGATATATTTTAATGCTATTTTATTTTAATGTTATTTTATTGCCATTTTATATTTTGAAGTACATTTTGAGGTTCTATTGATTTTATTTGATATATTATTAAAAGGATTCCATTTATTCCAGATTTTGAGTGCCTTTCTACCTATATAATATTTTTCTTCATTCTTTTTGGAATTGGGTGTGTCCATTGTAGTTAGTGCATCTATCCGTATTAAACAGACTGAGTGAGCCGCCATATACTGTGAATATATCAGAAAATCACATTGTCTGATTTTTAAAGAATTTATTTGCAAATTATGGTGGAAAATAAGTATTTGGTCACTTACAAACAAGCGAGATTTCTGGCTCTCACAGACCTGTAACTTCTTCTTTAAGAAGCTGCTCTGTCCTCCACTCATTACCTGTAGTAATGGCACCCGTTTGAACTTGTTATCAGTATAAAAGACACCTGTCCACAACATCAAACAGTAACACTCCAAACTCCACTATGGTGAAGAACAAAGAGCTGTCGAAGGACACCAGAAACAAAATTGTAGACCTGCACCAGGCTACGAAGACTGAATCTGAATAGGCAAGCAGCTTGGTGTGAAGAAATCAACTGTGGGAGCAATAATTAGAAAATGGAAGACATACAAGACCACTGATAATCTCCCTCGATCAGGGTCTCCACGCAAGATCTCACACCATGGGGTCAAAATGATCCCAAGAATGATCCCAGAACCACACGGGGGGACCTAGTGAATGATCTACAGAAAAGCTGGGACCAACGTAACAAAGGCTACCGTCAGTAATACACTACACCACCAGGGACTCAGATCCTGCAGTACCAGACATGTCCCCCTGCTTAAGCCAGTACATATCCGGGGCCGTCTGAAGTTTGCTAGAGAGCATTTGGATGTTCCAGAAGAGTATTGGGAGAATGTCATATGGTCAGATGAAACCAAAGTAGAACTGTTTGGTAGAAACACAACTCATTGTGTTTGGAGGAGAGTGAATGCTGAGTTGCATCCAAAGAACACCATACCTACTGAAAAGCATGGGGGTGGCAACATCATGCTTTGAGGCTGTTTCTCTGCAAAGGGACCAGAACGACTGATCCGTGTACATGAAAGAATGAATGGGGCCATGTATCGTGAGATTTTGAGTGCAAACCTCCTTCCATCAGCAAGGGCATTGAAGATGAAACGTGGCTGGGTCTTTCAGCATTACAATGATCCCAAGCACACCAACAGGGCAACAAAGGAGTGGCTTCGTACGAAGCATTTCAAGGTCCTGGAGTGGCCTAGCCAGTCTCCAGATCTCAACCTCATAGAAAACCTTTGGAGGGAGTTGAAAGTCTGTGTTGCCCAGCGAAATCCCCAAAACATCACTGCTCTAGAGGAGGTCTGCATGGAGGAATGGGCCAACATACCAGCAACAGTGTGTGCCAACCTTGTGAAGACTTACAGAAAATGTTTGACTTCTGTCATTGCCAAGGATATATAACAAAGTATTGAGATGAACTTTTGTTATTGACCAAATACTTATTTTCCACCATAATTTGCAAATAAATTATTTAAAAATCAGACAATGTGATTTTCTGGATTTGTTTTCTCATTTTGTCTCTCATAGTTGAGGTCTACCTATGATGTTAATTACAGGCCTCTCTCATCTTTATAAGTGGGAGAACTTGCACAATTGGTGGCTGACTAAATACTTTTTTCCCCACTGTATTTACTTGTATATAAAGTGCAAGTGCTGCGAAAAATTACAAGGAACAGACACTTCGATACAACCTTCTCCAAAGCATTTGACACTGTACCACATAAAAGGTTAGTATATAAGATGAGAATGCTTGGCCTGGGAGAAAATGTCTGTATGTGGGTAAGTAACTGGCTCAGTGATAGAAAACAGAGGGTGGTTATTAATGGTACATACTCAGATTGGGTTACTGTAACTAGTGGGGTACCACAGGGGTCAGTATTGGGCCCTATTCTCTTCAATATATTTATTAATGATCTTGTAGAAGGCTTGCACAGTAAAATATCGGTTTTTGCAGATGACACTAAACTGTGTAAAGTAATTAACACAGAAGAGGACAGTACACTGCTACAGATGGATCTGGATAGACTGGAGGCTTGGGCAGAGAAGTGGCAGATGAGGTTTAACACTGACAAATGTAAAGTTATGCATATGGGAAGGAATAATGCAAGTCACCAGTACATACTAAATGGTAAAATATTGGGTAACTCTGACATAGAAAAGGACCTAGGAATTTTAGTGAACAGAAATCTAAGCTGCAGAAACCAGTGTCAGACAGCTGCTGCCAAGGCTAATAAGATAATGGGTTGCATCAAAAGAGGCATAAATGCCCGTGATGAGAACATAGCCCTGCCACTTTACAAATCACTAGTCAGACCACACATGGAGTACTGTGTACAGTTCTGGGCTCCTGTGAACAAGGCAGACATAGCAGAGCTGGAGAGGGTTCAGAGGAGGGCAACTAAAGTAATAACTGGAATGGGTGGACTACAGTACCCAGAAAGATTATCAAAATTAGGCTTATTCACTTTAGAAAAAAGACGACTGAGGGGAGATTTAATAACTATGTATAAATATATCAGGGGTCAGTACAGAGATCTCTCCCACGATCTATTTATCTCCAGGACTGTGACTGTGACGAGGGGCCATCCTCTGCGTCTGGAGGAAAGAAGGTTTTTACACAAACATAGAAGAGGATTCTTTACGGTAAGAGCAGTGAGACTATGGAACTCTCTGCCTGAGGAGGTGGTGATGGTAAGTTCACTAAAAGAGTTCAAGAGGGGCCTGGATGTATTTTTGTAGGGTAATAATATTACAGGTTATAGTTACTAGAGAGGGGTCGTTGATCCAGGGAGTAATTCTGTTTGCCTGATTGGAGTCGGGAAGGAATTTTTTTCCCTAAAGTGGGGAAAACTGGCTTCTACCTCACAGGGTTTTTTTGCCTTCCTCTGGATCAACTTGTAGGAAAACAGGCCGAACTGGATGGACAGATGTCTTTTTTCGGCCTTATAAACTATGTTACTATGTTACTATGTTACCTGTATATCACATAAATGAGAGCCTCATTCACATTGTGGTACCATTTTCAAGGTAGTGGGACTCCTACACTCATAAAGCCTATATACTAATTGAAAGGGCTGCCAAAATTACAAGGAACAGGCACTCTAATACACACTTTATTACACATAAAGGAGGGCATCATACACACCCTTGAAAAATTATGATCGATGGACTGCTGTTGACCCTCAAAAACATTAGGAGCAAGGGCCTGCTGGTGACCCTCTAAAACATTAGGAGCGAGGGCCTGCTGGTGACCCTCTAAAATATTAGGGGCGAGGGCCTGCTGTTGAGCTGACCATCTAAAACATTAGGGGCGAGGGCCTGCTAGTGACCCTCTAAAATATTAGGGGCGAGGGCCTGCTGCTGAGCTAACGATCTAAAACATTAGGGGCAAGGGCCTGATGGTGACCCTCTAAAACATTAGGGGGAGAGCCTGCTGCTGAGCTGACCATCTAAAACATTATGGGCGAAGGCTTGCTGGTGACCCTCTAAAATATTAGGAGCGAGGGCATGCTGGTGACCCTCTAAAAATTAGGGGTGAGGATCTGCTGATGAGCTGAGTCTCTAAAAAATTAGGAGCGAGGGCATCCTAATAAGCATGTTGATATGGTGGAGGAGGAGGAGGGCGAGAAAAGGAAAAAACCTTGAACCATATACCCTTTTATGTGGTGGAAGGGGTGCATGGGAATATAGTGTATTCAATACACAATAAAAGCCATTAAAGGGGTTGTCCGAGTTATGAAAAAAAATATATAGCACTGTAAATCTGATGGGCAGCAATATGTAACTAAGTTAAGCAAGTTTTAGGCAAAAAAAAATCTAGATTTCCTCATTTCCCTGGTTCTCGTCTGGCCTTTGTTTACCTGCAGTAATAACAATCTCTGCGCCTACCCCCCTGCTCTGCACAGAGAGTGAATACAAGAGCTGCCCTGAGTGACATGTCTGTCTGCTGGAATACTCAGCAGCATGTTGTATGTGTAGGACTACAAGTCCCAGCTGTACAATGACACTGCTGATACACACAGGAACTTCCCCCTACCTGTTCTTGTGCAATACAATTCCTCTGTCAGCTCCTGTGCCCAGCATTTGTCTCCTCACTGTCTGCAGTGTAAATCCTGTTGTAAAGCCTTGAGCCCTCAGTGTGTTCTGGCTGAAGGGGTTAATGTTTTATCTGAAGGAATCCAGGGAGAGAGCAGATAGCAGTGGCAGTGCAGGGGGCCTGGCCAGTGACGTCTCGTGTACAGACTGTTATCTGATCTCTGAGGCTTGTGCATGAAACATCACAGAGCAGGGAGATAAGCTGACATCACAGGTCATGTGACCCTCAGTGAAATCTGACAAACAAGCAGCTTAATGCCCCATTCACACGTGCGTATAATGTGTCCGCATCCTTTCCGCATCCGTTTCCGCAATTGCGGACAATTATGCGGATAGGATGCGGATCCACTCATTTCAATGGGTCCCAAAAAAATGCGGACAGTACACCATGTGGTGTCCGCATCCGTGTGTCCGTTCTGACTGTCCGGATAAACAAATCCTCCTGTCCTACTTTTCTCCCGAATTGCGGTCCGTAGCACAATGAAAGTCTATGGATCCGCAAAAAATGCGGAAGACATGCGGAAAGGCATCCGCATGTCATCCGTATTTGCGGATTCCGTTCCAGGAGGGGAGAAAAAAAAAGAAAAGGTACAGATGTTATTCATCCTTCCTTTTTTTGGGGATCCGCAAAAAACGGATGACATATGGATACATCCTTTCCGATTTTTTTACGGAAAAACGGAACGGATGTCCTGGAAAAACAGAGTTTTTTGCGGAACAACGGATCCGCAAAAAACTGACCATTTTCCAGGATGTGCAAAAATATGGACGTGTGAATGGGGCCTTAGAAGCACAAAGTGTGTGGGCAAGTTGGTAACATACAAAAAACAAAAAAATTACTCGGACAACCCCTTTAAAGTTTATGTTCAGCTGCTTTCCTCTGGTGTAGTAGAGAAGTCAGGGGCAATCCAGGCCTTGTTCATTTTGATAAGCCTCAACTTGTCAGCATTTTCAGTTGACAGGCGGATGCGCTTATCAGTTATTATGCCCCCAGCAGCACTAAATACCCGCTCAAACAAAACGATGGCGGAAGGGCATACCAGCACCTCCAAGGCGTAGAGCACCAGTTCGTGCCACGTGTCCTGCTTAGACACCCAATAGTTGTAAGGCACAAAGGGATCATGGAGGACAATGACACGGTCAGCTAGGTACTCCTTCGTCATCTTCCAAAACTGTTCCCTCCATGTGACACTAGGCCACGCATCAGGGTAAGGGTGCTGGCGGGCTGTCATTAAACTGTCCCAGGCCTTGGAGAGTGTTGCCTTGCCTCTGTTGGAACTGCTGTGTGTTCCCCTCTTTTCCTCTCCTCTGTTGCCCAAGGAACTACGTCCTCTGCCACCAGCATTGTCAGCTGGAAATTTTTGGAGCAATTTTTCTACAAGGACATTCTGGTATTGCACCATTTTACTAGTCCTCTCCAGCACAGGAATGAGAGACAAGAAGTTCTCTTTGTAGTGGGGGTTGAGAAGGGTGAACAACCAGTAATCGGTGTTGGCCAAAATGCGTATAATGCGAGGGTCACGGGAAAGACAGCATAGCATAAAGTCAGCCATGTGTGCCAACAGACAAGACTTCACTGTCCTCACCAGGAGGATGACTCTCAATCTCCTCGTCCTCTTTCTCCTCTTTGGCCCATCCACGCTGAAGAGATGGAGTAAACTTGCCCTCTGTAGCGGAGGCAATCGTCTCCTGCTCCTCCTCCTCATCATCTAATTTGATTGGAAAGGATTCGGACATGTTGCGACTGGTATTCCACTACTGCCCTCTGCTGCAATGTGGAGTTCCAGCGCGTGCTCACATCGCACAATAGTCGGTAAGCTGGCAATTTCAAGTGCTGCTGCAGCGTTTCCAGACCGGCGGCAGCTGTAGATGACTTTCGGAAATGGGCACACATGTAGCGCACCTTCACCAGTAGCTCAGGCAAATTGGGGTAGGTTTTGAGAAACCGCTGAACCACTAAGTTGAACACGTGGGCTAGGCATGGTATTTGTGTGTGAGCTTGCCGAGCTCCAAAGCCACCACCAAGTTATGGCCATTATCAGACACAAGCATGCCTGGTTGTAGGTTGAGTAGCGAGAGCCACAGCTCAGTCTGGTCCCTTATACCCTTCCACAGCTCTGTGGCGGTGTGCTGTTTGTCATATAAGCAAATTAGTTTAAGCACGGCCTGTTGCTGCTTCCCCACTGCAGTGCTACACTGCTTCCAGCTACTGATTGATCGCAATGTGACCTTCCCAGTAACTGCGTTGGTCAGGGTACATGCTGGTGTAAGGCAGGGATGGCACACCGGGAAAAATAGTGGCGGCTAGGGACTAAGTAACAAGGAACTGCCACCGCCATCAAGCTGCGGAAAGCCTCAGGGTCCAGAAGCCTAAATGGCAACATTTCCAGGACCAGCAATTTGGAAAGGTGCGCATTTAGTGCTATGGCCTGTGGGTGGGTGGCTGGGTATTTGCGCTTTCGTTCAAAGGCCTGGGGTATGGACATCTGAACGCTGCGCTGGGACACAGAAGGGGATGTGCTCGTTGATGGTGCTTGCGAAGGTCCAGGTGCAGGGCGGGAGGCATCCGTGCCTGCGTCTTGGACAGGGGATTGGCCAGCACGTAACACAGGGAAAGAGGAGGCAGTGATGTCACCCACAGATACTGATTGTGGACCCAGGCGTTCGGACCACCTATTAGGGTGCTTTGATGCCATGTGGCGGAGCATGCTGGTGGTGGTCCGGTTGCTAGTGTTCCCACTAGTGCCAGACTGTGGAACACCTACCCCTTGGCAAGGGAGATTGCCGCAAAGGGGTGCTCCAGGGAACAGTTGCAGGCCTGTCTGGTGTGGCCTGCCTTCTCCCTGTGACCACTGCCTCTTCCAGCCTGTTGCGGTGCTTCAGATCCCTCCCCCTCTGTACTGCTGTTCTCACCCGACTTGACACCTTCCCAGGTTGGGTCAGTGATTTTATCATCCACCACCTCCTCTTCCACTTCCTCACTCTGGTCCTCCTCCTGACTTGTTGACTTAACAAGAACCTCACTTATTGACAACTGTGCCTCATCCTCATGATCAACCTCTTGAGACACTAATTGCCGTTCCCCACCGTCATTTTCTTCTGACTGTGGATGCTCAAGACTTTGGGAATAAGTGCACAAGATCTCCTCATTTTCCTCTTCAAGCGGGCTTGGCGAGAGGCCCAAATCAAGGAACGGCGATGTAAAGAGCTCCTCGTAATATCCAAGTTTTGGTTTACTTGTTTGCCAAGACTCTCTATGGTGGGAGGAAGGAGGATCAGGGTGAGTATTCTGTTGACCAGACTCTTGGCTACTGAGACTGGACTTTGTGGAAGACAAGGTGGTGCTTAACAGACTGGAAGCATTATCTGCTGCAATCCAACTGACAACCTGTTCTGGCAGCAGGCACAGTTTTGTCACGCCCAGGCCATGGCCTCTGCATGCACCATCAGCAGCACAACCAATTCCCCGTACCTTACTGCTCGCATTGCGCATATTAAATGGTATATGTGCCTGCAAGTATGTCACACGTACAGTAGCACAGGTCTTGTAAGTGTATGCAGAAATAAATGATGGTCAATGTCACAGATTTTTAGTATGCGCAAATGTAAGACAAGGGATGTAGCGCAGGTTGTGTCACTGTCAGAAGCGGCCAAAAAATTACACTCAATGTCACAGATTTTTAGGATGCACAAATCTGTAACACAAGGGATGTAGCGCAGGTTGTGTCACTGTCAGCAGCGGCTCAAATATTACACTGAATGTCACAGATTTTTAGGATGCGCAAATGTAACACAAGGGATGTAGCGCAGGTTATGTCACTGTCAGCAGCAGCCAAAAAATTACACTCAATGTCACAGATTTTTACTATGCGCAAATGTAACACAAGGGATGTAGTGCAGGTTATGTCACTGTCAGCAGCGGCCAAAAAATTACACTCAATTTCACAGATTTTTAGGATGCGCAAATGTAACACAAGGGATGTAGCGCAGGTTGTGTCACTGTCAGCAGCGCCCAAAAAATTACAGTCAATGTCATAGATTTTTAGGATGCGCAAATCTGTAACACAAGGGATGTAGTGCAGGTTGTGTCACTGTCAGCAACGGCCAAAAAAATTACACTCGATGTCACAGATTTTTAGGATGCGCAAATCTGTAGCGCAGGTTGTTATATAGCACTCAATGACGTTCTGCGGCCAGCCAATCACTGTAATGCCAGTAGCCAACATGGCTATGGCCTTACAGTGTATTCCAGCCCTTCCCCGCACGCTTTTTGGCTGGGTAACAGTCACCAAATGTGTGGGGAGGAGACTCGAGCTTCTCGCTTAAGCACACGCCGTGTTCGCCCGAACACCGCGATGTGCCAAGCATTTCAATGATCGAGGGAAAATAATGTTCGGGCGTGCATGCTCACCCAACACTATTATCCATGTAATTCACTGTCTTCAGCCTGCCAGAGCAGGAGTCACTCTTACAGTACGGCCACCCGGTCAGGTTTTTGCATGCAGATTTGGAAACCAAAATAAGGAGTGGATTGTAAAAGGAGAGAAAGTATAAAGAACAGATATGACAAAAAACCTGACTGCGTGGCCGTATCCTCATTGAGTGGCTCTACATCCAGGCTCAACTAGGGGGGCCCTGAAGAGGAACCCACCTCTTTGAAGTCCATATGCAATAATAGGGCTATCTGCTATCATTTCATGAGCATGCAAATAAGTACATTCATTTTATTCTTTTCTGTTTAAAGGGAGGCTTGTGAGAAAAAGGCTGAGAAACTCCGCAATAAGGTGAAAGAAGTCCTGAAATGTGATGCTTTGAAAAGAAATCCTTATGACCCTGTCATTGTGCCGCCTGCTGATTGTCTCCTGGTATGCCTCTGTCTTGAAACCCCATGTAAAGATATGAAGTCATACTGTAATGTTCTAAAAAATTTCAAGCACTTGCTAAAACCTGAAAGTCAAATTATAATCTTGGGTACACTAAATGGTACTTATTATCATGCTGGTAAAAATCGCTTTAGTTTACTGAGCTCAAAAAAGGAAGAGCTGGAGATGGCATTTAAAGAAGCTGGTTATATTATTAAAAAGGCTGTGTATGCCCCTCGTACTGATAAATCAAAGATGGATGTTACAAATTATGAAGGTTACTACTTTATTCATGCTCACAAACCAAAGTAAGGCCAAATTCTTCAGCCACCATTTTTGGAAAATACTGCAATATATCTGCATGCTTTAACTTGTAAACATTGAGATTGGACTGAATCTACAAACTCAAAAATAAAATAAAACTAGGTAAAGTACCAGATGCTGCCCGAGTATGAAGTGTTGGTCTTTTTGTGTGTCTATTGGAATTGTTCCAAGGGTGCCCAGGAGGCCAATCCATGCCTTTTTTTATGGGGAAATCACTACTAGCCTTATATACCCTGGCAGTTACACATTGTTTATTTTACTTTTAACTGTCCCCCATAACAGTGAACTCTGCAGCACCCCAACTTCTTAATAGTTACCTCTACAGCACCCCGCCCCCTTAACTGTGACCTTCACAGCACCCCGCCCCCTTAACAGTGACCTCCACAGCATTCTGCCCCTTTAACTGTGACCTATAACAGTGAAGAAAAAGTGCTGAGTTGTTATGGAAACCTGGTATAAAACTGTGTGTATGTGAAGACTGAAGGACCTGTGAGCTTCTATTGGCTAATAAGGGTCATGTGACTGTGTGTATGTCAGCTAGGCTATGAGTGAAGGAGGTGTGAGCTTTTATTGGATAATACAGGTCATGTGATGGTGCCATATTTGCATTTTTGTGGAATATCTCAAGAACAGTATGCCTAAGAAAGCTGAGACATTTATGAAAACCTTCCCAGACACCTGATGTACCTATGTGCTAAATCTGGTGTCCAACAGTTCCGGCGTTTGGATACATATACCGTAGAAGACAGACTGACAAACAGACATTTATTTTTATAATATACACTAAAAAAAGGACCCAGCACTGCTAGGAAGTGTTGGTCTGTTTGTGTATTTATTGGATTTGTTCCAAAGGTGCCCAGGAGGCCAATCCATGCCTCCACGGTGCCTTGACCCCTTAACAGTAACCTCCACAGCACTATGACCTATAGCAATGAAGAAACAGAGCTGAATTGTTATGGAAACCTGGTATAAAACTGTGTGTTTCTCAGTGAGATGAAGACTGAAGAACATGCAAGCTTCTATTGGCCAATAAGTGTCATGTGACCGTGTGTATGTTAGTTGGGATATGAGTGAAGGAGCTGCAAGCTTCTATTGGCTAATACCTGTCATGGGATGGTGGCATATGTGCATTTTTGGGGAATATCTCAAGAAAAGTAAGTCCTAGAGAGCTGAGACATTTATGAAAATCTTTCCAGACACCTGATGACAAATAGGCATTCAGTTTTACTGTATAATATGTAATGGTAAAAGTATCTAGTTGGGGTAGGCAGAGAAGTGGAGATCTACCATTGACAGCTGAGAGGGTCTTGAGATCTACAGTACTCAGTTCTGAATTATGTTGGGACCACAGGGAGAATGGTATGTACGGTAATTTATCACAGACATTTATCATGACATTTTGCAGGATCTGCAAAAACACTGTCCCATGATGGATAATACCGTTCTTGATTAAATTGTAATATTACTTAATTAAAGTGTAACTGTCACTTCAAGATACCCCTCTGGGTTTCTGGGAAATATATTCAAATTAGCTTTACTTAGCCTATCTGATGCCAGCAGATGTTAGACATTATAATTTGCACATATTGTCCTCAGGAATCAAGAGAAGTGTTGTCTAGCCTACAATAATCATCATTTATATCAACTGGTCTCCGTAATAGAAATAGTACCCACACACAGGTTCACTCCATGGTCTTGCAACTTGAAAAGCTAATCCGATCTGCTTTGCTCTGATAAAGGGCTTTTGTCCTGAAAAAGCTAATTGCAGATGTGAGGCTGGTTTAGCTATTTTCTTAGCTTTGGTAACATAGTAACATAGTAACATAGTTTATAAGGCCGAAAAAAGACATCTGTCCATCCAGTTCGGCCTGTTTTCCTACAAGTTGATCCAGGAAAACAGGCCGAACTGGATGGACAGATGTCTTTTTTGGTACATAAGCATCTTTAAAAGGCAGGAAGGCACCCTATTAAATCAGCTGTCAGAAGATAATGCAGCTCTCTCCTCAAAAAATTTGGCTTTATGTGAAATCTAACTTTTTGAGAAATTTGGAATGAATCCCGAACCGGTAGAACCAGTTTGCTCATCCTTAAAGCTACTTTCACATCTGCGGTCTGCTATCCAGTTTTGAGATCCGGCAAAGGCTCTCAAAACTGCATTGCAAAGTTTCAGTTGTGCCCCCATTCATTGTCAATGGGAACAAAATTGAACAAATCGGAACAGAGTGCACCAGAATGCATTCTGTTCGAGTTTGTTGCGTTCCCAAACCCGACACGAAACTGCTGCAACCAACGTTTTTGTGTGTGGCATGGGAAACTGAAGAAGCCAGATCCAGCACCAAAAACCATGTAAACCAATGGTGCCGGATCAGTTTTTTTCAGACACAAAAAAAAAATGGATCTGGTGCCCATTGACTTACAATGGTTTTAGTGCTGGATCTGGTTTCTTCATTTTCAATATAATACAACTGGATCCATTCAGAATGGATGCAGCCAGTTGTATTATTATAACAGAAGCGTTTTGCTGTGGTTTTGAGATCCCATGCCAGATCTCAAAACTGGACAGCAAAAGCACAGATGTGAAAGTAGCATTATTCAAACCAAATCGAAAGTGCTCAGATTGCCCTAAAAAGTTGTGTATGATATTCTGGGATGTCCTTGTAGTGTATCCAAACCCTTTCAAGCTGTTTAACACAAAGACAGTATTAGTAATGTCAAAGTAACAGTGACATGTATAGTGAGTAAGGGCTCATGCACACGACAAAAGCCGCAAAAGATGCGGATAGCACACCGTTTGCTGTCCGGATCCGTATGTCCGGCTGCGGTCGTGTGCAATGTGCATGAGCCCTAAGTAGTCCAAAAATTACCTGTTACTAGGGGAAGATGCCTATTCTTGTTTAAACACAACACAATTTCTGTATCTGCTTCTGTTTGCAATCCAGTCCTTACCAGTCTGCATTTATGATCTGTGTCCATTGTCATGTCTGAGCTGTTCTTGTATTAGTTCCTGCTACCGTATGTTTTGTCTGTGTTACCCTGCTTGTTGGTCTCAGTTTAGTTCTGTTCATGTTTTTTCATCCATGTTTCTGCTATTGTTCCAGTATGTCTATTGTTGTGTGCTTTCTAGATTCCAGAGACCCGCTTTCTAGTCTTAGTTCCTGTTCAGACTGTGCCTGTGGTTTTGGTTTGTTTTCTGTCTCCTATGCCTCCTGGTGCTTGCAAAACAGTTCCTGAGTCCCAGGGTTATCTAACAAGTATACCTGGACCATCCCAGGAGATAGTGGTCTGGTTGCTAACCCACAGCGAAGTCCCACATCCCTGTATATGGGGTTAAAGGGTGAGTATCAGAGGAGGTGCCAGAATAATACCCTTAGCGTTTGGACCAACGTCAAACTGATTACTTTGCACAGTGTTTCCACATTACCGTTGATCTGTCTTAATCCATAATCAGTGGATCCCTAAGATCTTGTTCTTAACAAGCAGTCCAGAAATTATCATTTAATGAGGGCAGATGTCTGCCTCGGCCACAAGGTAGTATCAGAAAAAGCAATGTCTTGTTCTTAACAAGTGGTCCAAAAATTATTGAGAACAGCAACAGTACAGTATGGAACCTCATGGGCAGGGCAGGAGATGTATGGCTGTGTAAAGGTAGTAGTAGCAGCAGTAGAAGCCACAACAGTAGCAGCACAGTATTGAACCTGATGGATTTTTTTCCACCAACACCCCTCTTCTCTGACATTATCACCTTCTCATCACCCTGATCTAATTCAGGTCTTGTTCAACACACAATAATCATCATAGTCATTCTTTTCCTACAACATTTCATAGTTTGTGATGTGTCATGGGCTGCTTGCCCTGAGTGCTACTACCACCACAGTTACCAGTGCCCCTGCCGCCAGCATCATGGTTACATATGCAACTACTACCACCACTAACACAGCTAAGCATTTTAGTTACTGTATCAGGTTCTCCACCTGCACCTGAACCTTCTCCTCCTTTAAGCAATCTAAACAGTGATTGTTCTTATACAACTCATTAACAAGAGGACTATCCTGAGTATCTTCTATAGCACTTGGGTTGTTGTCTCATCTTAGGAAAAAAGAAGATGGCCCACTACATAGGTGGGGACAGCGAAGACAGAGATGATGTCATTGAAAGGTTTGTCTGAGCGCGCAAGGAAGAGGAGCAGGAAGAATATGCTGAACCCGGCTCAAAGGCATGGTGTCAGACACAGACACAGCATCATTCTACTATGACTGAGATGAGAAGTAAAAGAAAAAATAAACGTACCAGCACCTCCACAATGTATAGATATGAACGCAGGTTCCTGCTACCTTGGCTGAAACACAATACAATAGAACTACAAGTAACAGCACATTACTCTATCAAATGCACAAAGATATAAGCAAACAATAAATGCAAAATAAACTGCATTGTTGCTATTCTCACTGCTAGAAAAAAATAAAAACCTTGCCAAAAAATAATTTTTGTCACCATACATCACAAAAAGTGTAATAACAATTACATTATGCTGATATGCCCTTTCATAAGAGTCGATTGGGGTAACCTCTCGTGTGGAATCTATCCCTTAAAGCTGCTGCCTGTTTCACAAATTCCCTTTTCTCGGAACAATTTCGCCGAAGGCTTAAGTATTGTCCCCGCGGTATGCCCTTTTTGAGGCAAGTGGGGTGACTACTGCTTCAGTGAAGAAGGGAATTCGTTGATGTAGGCTTTCTGTAAATAGTGGTAACCAAATCTCCATTCGGTTTTTTGGAGATCTGGATATCCAGAAATGGAAGCTGGGTTAGACTTACATAGTTACATAGTTACATAGTTACATAGTTAATACGGTTGAAAAAAGACACATGTCCATCAAGTTCAACCAAGGGTGGGGGTAGGAGTGATGAAGGGGAGGGGGACGGGTAACCTTAAGACATGACTCTACATTTTTTAATATGTGGTGACCTTTTTCTCTAAGAATTTATCTAAGCCTGTTTTGAAGCCCTCAGCTGTCTTTGCTGTGACCAGCTCCTGCGGTAGACTGTTCCACAGATTCACAGTTCTTATAGTAAAGAAGGCTTGTCGTCCCTGGAGTCTGAACCTTTGCTTCTCCAGGCGGAGGCAGTGCCACCTTGTCTTTTGAGGGGATTTTACCTGGAACAGTTTTTCACCATATTTTTTTGTATGGGCCATTTACATACTTATACAGGTTGATCATGTCCCCCCCTTATACGTCTCTTCTCAAGACTAAACAAGTTTAACTCCTTCAATCTTTCTTCATAGCTAAGATGCTCTATGCCCCTTATCAGTTTAGTTGCCCGTCTCTGCACCCTTTCCAGCTCCAGGACATCCTTCCTATAAACCGGAGCCCAGAACTGAACAGCATATTCCAGATGAGGCCGTACTAATACTTTATACAGTGGTAATATGACATCCCTGTCCCGCGAGTCCATGCCTCTTTTAATACATGACAATATTCTGCTGGCCTTAGAAGCAGCCGATTGACATTGCATGCTATTCTGCAGTCTATGGTCTACAAGGACACCCAGATCCTTCTCTACAAGTGACTCTCCCAGTGTTACTCCCCCTAGGACATAGGAGGCATGCAAGTTGTTAGTACCCAGATGCATAACTTTACATTTATCCACATTGAACCTCATCTGCCAAGAGGATGCCCAAACACTCAGTGTGTCCAAGTCAGCTTGTAACTTCTGCACATCTTCCATAGACTGGACTCTACTACAAAGCTTAGTGTCATGTGCAAAAATTGAAACAGTGCTGTTAATTCCTCCCTCTATATCATTAATAAATAAATAAAATAAAAGTGGACCCAGCACTGAACCTTGGGGTACACCACTTATAACTGGGGACCATTCAGAGTAGGAATCATTCACCACCACTCGCTGAGTACGCTCCTTCAGCCAGTTCTCAATCCAGTTACAGAGTAGATTTTCTAATCCAACCGACCCTAATTTACCCGTCAGACGTCTATGAGGGACCGTGTCAAACGCTTTTGCAAAGTCCAAATACACAATATCCACAGCTGCCCCTCTATCCAGACTTCTACTCACTTCTTCATAAAAACCAATCAGGTTAGTCTGACAGCTTCTGTCCTTAGTAAAACCATGCTGGTTATCACTTATAATACTATTATCCAAAACATATTCCTGTATATAGTCCCTTATTAGACCCTCCAAAAGTTTCCCCACAATGGACGTTAAGCTCACTGGTCTGTAGTTCCCCGGGGATGACCTAGAGCCCTTCTTGAAGATGGGTACCACATTTGCTTTACGCCAGTCCCTCGGCACTATGCCAGTCACCAGAGAATCTTTGAATATTATATACAAGGGCAAAGAAATTACTGAACTAAGTTCCTTAAGAACTCTTGGGTGTAACCCATCCGGTCCTGGAGCCTTATTCACGTTTACTTTGTTTAACTTAGCTTTGACCATATCTATATTGAACCAGTTAAGTATATTACATGAAGTATCACCAGCACTTACTCTACCGACAGAAGCTCCCACCTCTTCAAGACTCAAGGGTGAAACTGAGCCCAATTGTGTTGATGTTTAATGTTTCAACAAAGTCACTGAATGCCTGTTGGGTACTGTTCCAGATAATGAAAATGTCATCTATGTACCGGGCCCAAAGGGAAATAGGCCTGGCACATAGTGACACTGCATCATCAAAGACCATGGTTGCCTCCCACCAGCCCAGGAGCAAATTTGCGTAAGATGGCGCACAGGAACAGCCCATGGCTGTGCCCCTGAGCTGGTGGTAGAACTTTCCAACAGAAAAAAGTTGTGGAGTAACAAAAAACGAAGTAGTTTGAGAATAAAGATATTGTGTTCACGGAACTGCACTCCCCTCATACTCAGAAAGTATTCCACTGCTTGTAAGCCAAAGTCATGGGGTATTGATGAATAAAGTGCTTCAACGTCCACACTACATAAAAGAGACCCACTGTCCACACTAACACCGTTCTATCTCTTAAGTAGATCCATAGTGTCCCTCGTGTATGACGGTAGGGACAACACAAATGGCATAATGATCTTGTCGATATATACTCCCAGGTTTTGGCACAGACTACCAATCCCTGAGACGATAGGCCTGCCTTTTAGGGGTCTTATGGATTTTAGGCAGGCAATAAAAGGTAGCTGTGACTGGAAACTTGGGGTATAGATACTCAAACTCCTCCTTCGAAATCAGCTTCTCTGAAAGGGCCTCTGATAGAATATCCCTTAATTCCTTCAAATAGATCTCTGTGGGATTAGATGGTAGGATGGAGTAGTTTGTTCTATCGTTAAGGATATTTTCACACATTTTTTTGTAATCAATGGAGTCCAAGACCACGACATTTCCTCCCTTGTTGGACGGCTTGATAGTGACCGACAAATCATCTTTCAGGGAGGAAATGGCATCTCCTCCATGGTACAATTAAAGGACGAGTGTCTCGGTGGAAGTTTAAAATGAATCCAGACAGCAAAGGAAGCATTATGGACAATCACAATACATTTGTAAGTGACTCGTATTAACTTTCTCTACATGATAAATGACACTTACTGAAGTGAGAGAACCCCTTTAAAGATAATGCAACTGGATCCATTCATATCGGATGCAGATGGTTGTATTGTCAGTAACGGAATCGTTATTGCTGGATCCGTCAATGCTAGTGTGAAAGTAGCCTAATTTGGAACAGGTGGCCTATTGTGAGTGAGATTTAGCAATAGTCACAGCTTATTGAGACTTTTCCACTCCTGCCACATAATTGCTGTGGGGCCCAGTGCCATGTCCAAAAAAAGCTTGTACTATTAAAATATAAAAATATTTATCCCATAAGGTGAAACGGTAAAAAAAAATCAAAATCGTCAATTCTCCATTTTTTTCATCCTTTCCCCCAAAAAATGTAATAAAATGTGATAACAAGGTCATACACACTCCTAAATGGTATCAATAAAAACAAAAGATCGTCCTTCAAAACAGGAGCCCCCATACAGCTCAGTAGGCATAACTATTAAAAAGATATGGGTTTTGTGTTTTTATGGGGTTTAACCCTTTCAGTACCGGAGGTTTTTTCGGTTATGTATTTTTGTTTTGCGCTCCCTGCCTTCAAACAGCCATAACTGTTTTATTTTTCTGTTCACATAGCTGTATGAGGGCTTGTTTTTTTGCGGGACAAGTTGTACTTTCCAACGCCACCATTTAATATTACATATGGTGTAGTGGGAAGCGGGGAAAAAATTCCAAATTGGGTGAAATTGCAAAAAAAACGCTATTCCACTACAGTTCTACGGGTTTCTCATTTACAGCGTTCAATGTTCATTAAAACTGACCAGTTACCCTCATTCTACTGGTCAGTACGAATCCTGCGATACCTAATATGTATAGTTTTTCCTGCGGTTTTTTAATTATAAAGTTGGCCTTTTTTTTTATTGTCATATCTTGACCCCTATAACTTTTTGGTATTTATGTGTACGGAGCTCTATGGGGGATCATTTTTTGCGCGTCGATCTGAAGTTTTTATTGATACCATTCTGGAGTGTGTAAGACTTTTTGATCATTTTTAAAAAAAATTTTTTTTAATGCGACAAAAAACAGCGAATCGCCATTTGGACGCTTTTTTCCGCCACACAGTTCGCCATATTAGAATGTTTTTTATATATTTCAAAAGTACGGGTGTTTTCGGTCACGGTGAAACCCATGATGTCTATATTTATTGTTATTTAGGTATTTATTTTTTAATTATACGGAAAGGGGGGTGATTTGAACTTTTATATATTTTTTATTTTTTATATATTTTTTAACTTTTTTAAAAAAATTTTGTGATTATTTTAAAGCTCAAATATGAGCTAATATATTGTGTTGTTTTTTTTTTTTCTTTATGAGCAATCAGGGATTTACTAGATGGAGATAAATCCAAGAATTGCTCATTTCTTATCCTGGCCTGCCATCTAGTGGCCAGAATAAGAATCGCACTTTGAAAGCTGTAAACCTCATCAGCAAGGTTTACCACTTTCAGATCGTGTACAGACACCCCGATTGGCCACACGTACGTACGTTTCCGGGTAAAGACGCAACTAGATGCCGTGATCACGGCATCTAAAGGCCCAGCAAGACGCCGCTGATGGGGTAAGTAGCCGCAAGTCTCTGCTGTTAGAAACTTGCCGGCCATGACGCCCGCCGCACGTGCGAGTGGGCGCCATGTGTCCGCATCGCCCCAGCGTCGTACATGTACGGCGCTGGGAGTCAAAGGGTTAAGGTTTTTTTCCAAAGTTTTGATTGTTTTTCAGTATACAAATGTGGTATCTTTGTAATTGCACTGACCCAGAGAATGAAGGACACCGTTCAGCATAGGGAACGCCTCACCCATCATTGAAGTCCTCAGATGCCGCGTTCATTGCTGATTGTGGCATCTATGATGAACATTGAGGGCTTTCTGGGGTTAACCTGGTGGGAAAAAATACCTTATCTACTTGATCACGTAGTGGCCGCCGTGGCCATCTTGATTGAAGAAACAGCGCGAAATCTCACGGTGATGTGAAGACGTCATTACGCCAGCTGCAGTGGTGACATCATACGTCACTGTGTACGAGATTTCGCCCAGGATCTTCCAACCAGATGGCCGCAGTGGCCTCTTCTCATGCAAATGGATGAGGTTAGTATGATTTTTTTCCCCCCACTTCAGGGAAAATTGAGTCATTACCAAGAAGCACAAGGAAATTCAGCTACTTCAAGTCGCTCAATCCTACCCCTATCTTTCTGCACTCAATCCCTCTTAATAAATGAAACCATAATTTAAAAAATATTTAGAAATATAGACATAAGTATTCAGAGCCTTTATTATGCTGGGGTCCTCCTGCTCAATAAGATGTATCCTACAAAGTGCACTGCATTTTGTAGTGACAGGTTCTCCTTAATGCAGACTAAGGGCTCATGCACAAAGCCGTTGTGCGGCTGTTCTGTGCATTGGGGATAGCAATTTGCGGTCCCCAATGCACGGGCAGCATCTGTGTGGCGGGCGGGACGGATTGAGACCCATTCAACTTGAATGGGTCCGTGATCCGTCAGCACCTCAAAAAAATAGAACATGTTCTATTTTTTTGCGGTGCGGAGGCAAGGACAGAAACACCATGGAAGCACTCCGTAGTGCTTCCGTGGGCTTCCGATCCGTGCATCCGTTTCACACTGCAACGGATCTCCCGGATTGTGGACCCATTCAAGTGAACGATCCATGCACACGGCTGCTGCCCATGTATTGTGGACCCGCCGTATGTGGGCAGCAGTATAGCCACGGCCGTGTACATGAGCCCTAAATTTGATCCTGTTAGGCCGCTTTCAGATGAGCGAGTGTCACGCTCCGGACTGCAGCACAGCATCCGCCCTGATCTTCCAGCACTGCCGGGGTCGCATTGCATTATCTTGATTTATGATGCTATGTAACAATTAAAGGTCTGGAATGTACTGGATAACACTGACAACATTATGTACAGCCATTTATTGAGCATGCACGAATATGCTGCCACAAGACTTCAGGGCTAGGCGTGAGCATGTCTATGCTGCCTAGCCCTGTCAGTCAAAGCGGGGGGTATGGGCAGCATGGAAAATGAGTGATCCCTCTTGGTTTCAATGACAATGTCGTCATTGCACCAAGAAGCGAATTTGCAGGTTTGTGGTGTCAGATTCCCTTTAACCCCTTCACGACTGCTCACTATATACGCCGTATCTGCACATACCCTGTGCAGGCAGCACGTATATAAATGTTCAGGCATTTCTTTAACCCTAGAGCTGTAAAGTTCCTGCTCCTGCAATCTAGTAGGAGCAGGTCGGGTCCTGGCTGTCAGACACAGCGGGGACCCTGAGGAGAAGACAGGAGCAGTTTATTACCACTCTTGCCTTCTCCGGTGTCGGGAGGAGATTGCTGCAGTAGCGCAGGGAGGGAGAGCAGGAAGTAGCAGAGCTGCTTCCTCTACTGGTCCCGCCCATCACATGACTGCCGGGTGTCTCAGGGCAAGAGCAGAGCTGCAGCATCTAAGGAGACCCTGAACAACTCTCCCTGTGTGTAATGCCCCCAACAGGGGCTGTTTTCCCCTGTAACTGGGGCTCCAGTGGATGCAAATAAAAAAAAAAGAAAGTCAGTGTACTCCAGAGTTTTTTAATGACCACCTGGAGGACATATTATGTGGCAAAAATAAATTAAAATATAATTTAAAAAAAAAAAACAAATAAGAAAATTTTAAAAGAAAAATTAAAAATTCCATTGCTAACGGAAAGCAGTCGGCAAAGTCGCCCGGTTCGCTCAAACCTATACATATTCTATATCAAAACAATTGTCACAAAATAGGGAACCCATTGCAATAATTAATTTTTGTGTCACTTTTAATATTTAAGAAAAAAATGACTTTTTAACAAGAATTAGTGGTTTTCCCCAAATAAAAAAAAATCATGCTAATAAAAAGTCATAATTGTTAAGTAAAAAAAATCACAAAAATTATTTTGATAGTCAAATAAAAAAGTTAGGGTCAGTAAACCACCACATGCAGAAAATCACACAAAATTGCAGTTTTGTAGGCCCAGTCATGAAAGGGTTAGTGTAGCAATATAATGCATTCAATTTCAGTGGTATTTTAATGCAGCAGTTGTCACGTATAGGGATAGTGCAGCCCTGAGCTCAAACCCCACCACTGTCCCTGCCTACTTGCACAGTCCGTCCTAACCAATGGTGTACAACTGGAGGGCAGTCTCTAGCTTACGTACGTGCTGGGGCTTAAAGGGAAGGGAACAACGGGAGAAAACAATAGACAAAGACAGAACACACGGACAAGAGAATATTACCTAGCCGTGGTCAAGAGCCAGGAGGTCATGTCAATACCAAGGGATAACACTGGAGCAAGGTCAAATACAAGCTGAGATCAGAGGTCAGGAGGTTGCGTCAATACCAAGGGAAATACAGAAGCAGAGTCAAATGAAAGCCGGTTCAGGAAGCCAAGAGATCACGTAGTACAAGGGATAACACAGGAATGAGGTCAAATACAAGCCCAGGTCAAAACTGAAGTCGCAAAATATCAAACTCTGGTGAAGGTAGAAAAAAACCAATCACAGGCAACCTGTGGCCAGCAGGTTGCCTGTTACAATAGGTCCGCAATACAATACAATATTCAATACAGCTGACTGCCGGCTTATCACTGCCAGCGCTCACATGCCCCACCTGCTCTTTGCCTAGGGGAAAAAGGACACCGGCCGTGCTGGGAAGCGTGCGCAGCCGTGTCCTCCCCATCCCCTGGTCACCATGGAGACGAGGACACAGGCCGCATCCTCGCTCCATTACACTAGCAGGAGACCGGCAGCGCTGCAGGGAGGGGGCGCGCTTTCAGTTCCCCGTTACAACAGTGTAATGCAACTAACATTAGTGACTCCTCACACCCTCATACCTGGCTGTGCTAGAGGGAGGGATACCTGCAAGGTATTATGGGAAAGCCCACTATGCCATCATCTAGGGACGTGATACTGCTTTTCTGTCTTCTATGAAATAGTGGCCAACATTTTGATTCATTGTATGGGATGAATCCCATAAGTTTCAGATTCACTGAAATAGGACACTTTGGGGAAATTCATAGCGAATCCGATTAATGCCAAATCACTTTGCTCATCTCTATTGGGTACCTTTGCAGTGGCTTCTCCAATCACAAGGATGAAAACCCACTGTGGAAAGAGGTTGTCCAGAGCAAACAAGACTTTTCCAGTGTGTTTTAGGTATTCACAATATATACTGATACAACTGTATTAAACTTTGGTATACTTCCAGCTGTTATTCTTGTATATAGTTATTGCCTTCATATCCCAACAACACTCAAGCTGTATTAGTGAGATTAATGGAGACTCAGTAATTGAAGTTGTGTGGACAACTCCTTTTCACAACTTGTCACACCCATAATTTTACCCACACCCTCTGACAAAAGGGAAACAACTATAATTGACCTGGTAAATCGTTATTAAGCACTCTCTCAGCTGTACATTATCTAATATAGACTGTAAAAGACAAAAATATGATATTCCACCAAGGATTTTTGTGGGCATATTACAGTATAAGACCACAGATCATAGTTATACAGGTCACCGAACGGCAATGTAGGTATTATCCTGCAGAAGGAGGCCTCTTCCATTTAGATAAACTGGGCTCAGTATTTTGTCAAAGTAACAAAGCCTTCTACCAACTTGCTTTCTTCCCTTCTAGGCACCATCTTTTCCCCCAGGCAAGCAGTATACATGTATCTGGCTATTCACATTACGTTAAAAGACTTGATTTGTTAGACCAGACCACCTTCTTCTATTGCTCCATAGTCCAGTTCTGTGGTCACGTGTCCATTGTAGGCACTTGGTGGTAGACAGGGGTCTATAGCTATGCAGCAAACTGAAATCCACATTTCATTCTGACATCTTTCTATCATAGCCAACATTAATTTATTCAGCTATTTATGATACAATAGCTATCCTGTGAGAACAGCCCAGATGAGCTATCACTCCAGATGTGCGTAAATAATTTCATCCATTGTCCTTCCTTGGACCACGCTTGCTTGGTACTAGCCACAGCATATTGTGAACATCCAACAAGACCCACCAATTTGGAGATTTTCTGACCTAGTCAACAGCAATAAACAGGTAAAGTAGAACGGCACATCTTGGGTTGTGTCCTGCTTTGTCTGAAGCTCTGATCTAACTATCTACCCATTGCAATTTGATCCTTGTCAAAGCCGCTCAAATCTTCCTGCCAATTTTTCCTGGTTCCAACACATTAAGTTCAAAAACTGACTTTTCACCTCCAGCTTTATCTATCCTGGAGTTTGACAGATGTATCAATGGTTTTCACTTTCCTGGTCAATGGTTAAGGTTTTAATATTCTGACTGATCAGTGTATATATTCATACATACAGTATTATCCTCTTAGATGTTTGCAGAGGTGGTTTTGACCTTCAGCTACTCTATGAATAATGCTTTAATGGTGGGAATAAGCTGATGATTGCTGAGTAACACTGATAAGTCATATAAATGGCTGGGATGACATGTTTATGAATGTAGGAGAGAATCGGCTTGAAACTGTGGATTATACATACATTAGAAACCCTTAAACAAGTTCTTCTAATGGAATATTGTCACACTCCACCTTGTTTGTGGGTGGCTTCACTCTACAGCCTTATAAAAAGGCCAGTTCTCTAAGAATCAATTTCCAGGACTGGATTTATGAACAGATCATTCCACAACACTCATCACAATGAATATCCTCACTGCAGCACTAGTATCAGTCTCTGCACTATGGAGCATCCTGGAAGGTAGGTTATGTATGGTACCGGGATACGCCGTGTATTTTGTCATTTCAGGTGGTAATTATCAAAAGTTATGAATGGCTTCTACTGAAAGTGATGGGCATCACTTTATAGATTTCAGCTCTTTAATATTCAAGTATCACATTCTCAAATTTATTACAAATTCACGTTTTAACGTTAGTTAACCTTAGTTAAAATGATCCGTATTTCAAAATAATATAAAAATATCACATTTGCATTAATTGTATTGAGCAGCTGATATAAAATATTAAGAAAATGCTCAGAATCTGTAAAAAACAAAAATTCTCACGTCACCGTTTCCTGACGCTTCCTGGGTTCCCCAATAGTTTCTACTTCACAATAGGATATGACTGCTCAGCCAATCACTGGATTCCCGTCGGAAGCAGAAGAACAGAAGCGTCAGGAGACTGGTGAGGTAAGGATGATTTTTTTAATAGGATTCTGAGCCTTTTCTAAAACATTTTATTGGCCAAATGACTCATTTAATGTCTATAAAACAGCTACATTTACAAATTATAGTCTTTATTTTCCCACATTAACAGGTTTATACCACTAGTAAAACTTTTAACCTATCCACAGGAAAGGGGATAAGTGTATGAATGCTGGGGGTCTGCCCACTGAGACCCTATGAATTAATGAAAACGAGTATATGCAAGTGCCTCGGAGTGCACTACAATAGTGGTGCACCTGCGTGACCACTACTCAATTCATGTCTATGGGACTGACGAGTTCAGTGAACTCTGAGGCTTCCATCAGGAAGACCGCTATTGATCAAACATTTATTCTGTGGATCCTGTAGCATAACCCCATGAACTATCCAATAGAACATGTTCTTGGTAAAATGTTACTGTAATTATAATAATTTATAACAATAATAAGTTACAGCATTATCATAAAATCCAAGACCACAGTGAGTAGAAAGCACCCCTATAAAGTTCCACCCTTGAAAACACTTTTTATCTCTCAAAGGATGGCAAACTGAGTTGTAGGGGGGCACGAGCATACATGTCCTCAAATGGAGAGCAGTGATTTGTGCTGCTGGACGGAAAGGGAGTAGTGAATCTGAGGGGTCCAGACCTCCAAGTATTTAACATGATGATCCACTAAGATTGAAGTTTTTGTTAATCATGCAATAAACATCTCCTGACTTCAGAGAAATCTGGAGAGCTCTTCTCCCCTCTCCCTTCCTCCCTCTTATGTCTAATGCCTGTCTACCCGTTTCCTCTATTACTGAGTTTATCACTTTCACTTATAGCCCACCCATGACGGGTGGCTCCTTCCCTCCCTTCCTTTTATTCTAATATCCACCATCTAGACGGCCTATTAGCTCCATCTGGAGGACTTCAGTACAGTTTTTAATGATAGTTGACTCTTGCCACGTACAATATTTCCCGTTCATTATTATTATAATTTTATCCTGCTTCTTCTTCTTCTGATTATACCCAATGTTAAGCCTGAACAAAATTGAAATTTCCAATGTCTAAAGTCTGAAACTAGATCCAAGTTGCAAATTGCATATCAAGGCGTCTGAAATGAATGACGCAATAAAAAAAATAGTACCAAAACTAGCGGGCTACCCAGGGGTGCACCACCAATGAGGCCAGGTGAGGCGATTGCCTCAGGCAGCACCAGGTAGGGGTAAGATGGGGGCAGCGGAAGGGCCATGGGCGGAAGGGAAGGGGTTAGGTTAAGAAATTTAGTGATTTATTTTCCACTTTATAGTTGTCCATTGCCTTTATGTTTTTAAAAGTGCAGGAAAAAAGCAATATGCCTGTATTGTGAATTGACTGCAGCAGCTGTGAGCAAGTTGAAACCAGCAAGTTGTGTTGGCAGCCACACAAATGAACCCAAATAACCTTTTACACTGTATATATCTTGTTATTTATTATCCTAGTGAATTCTCTGCAGTGCTATTCATGTACCGAGGTGAGAAACAACACTGAGTGCAACCAGCAATCCAAAGTGATCTGCAACTCCTCCAGCTATTGCTTTACACAAGTAGAGAAGTTAAGTAAGTTCATATTCTTGTACTTGCTTGTGTGCATCATTACAACATACTATTAAGGTGTCTGCTATTTCATTGTAAAGAGTGTAACTTGCATCTTCTGTGACCTCATGTGACATTTATTGTATTGTAGTCCAGTCAAAGCCGCTCTACCTTTTTGGGACACATATATGCCAATTTTAATATCTTACATCTACTAACATCATATAGGCTTAATATTCTTTTCTTTTGGAAAGGAAAGCTAATTTGAATATCTTTCCCAGAAACCCAATTGTATGCCAATTAGCTTTCCTTCCAAAATGAAAAGATCACTAAACTTGATACCAGTAGATGTAAAATACTAAAATTTGCATATACTTGTATGTTTCCCAGAAAGGCAGAGAAGCATTGACTGGACTACAATACTCCTCATGCATACTTGTTGGTCTCCTTAATGAGAGCACTCCCAAGTGTACTCCTAAGGCCCTTCAGCTAACCAAGGCAATTTTCCCTTGAGATACTCATTGCTCATTGTCCTTTTGGAAGGAGACCTGGCTTGCCTGTCATGTCTCATTTCCAATTGAATATCATATATCTTGTTTTCTGGAACTCATATTTTTTTCTCTGATCAGAGCCCCTGATCAGAAAAAATGCCGCTGTAATTGCGACCGAATCTGAGTGGTCATTTACTGAGAGTGTAATGCTCCTGGTGACTAAATGCCTTCACAGGATCCGTTTGGTCACTATGGCAGCCTGGGGCCTTCTGAAGGCTCCAATGCCTGCCATAGCAAAGTTCCCATCAAGCCCTACTATAGAAATGCATCGATTCTCCCACAGACTCAGTGATAAACCATTGCACTCTAGGGTAGAAGTGATCAGACAATTTAATAGTTAAAATCCCCTAGGGGGAGATAAAACTAAGTGGAAAAAACTTTTAAAATAAAAGTTAAAAAAAAGAATAAAAAATTCAACTCACCCCCTTTCCTCATTTTACAGATAAGTATAAATAATAATGCCAAGTGCAAAAATGCCCAAACCATTAAAGTATAAAAGTATTAGTATTTATCCCATAAGGTAAGAGGAAAGGAGGGTTAAGAGGGAAAAAACAACCGATCCGCCCATTTTTGGTCTCTTCATTTGGTCGCGTCGTCTGTGTGATACACAAACAAAAATGTTATCAATGAAAAATACAGACCAGCCAGCAATATCTGAGCCCTTACACAGCTCCACAGTCATAAATATAAAAAAGGTATGGGGGTCAGAATATATGAAAACAACTACATAAATTTGGTATCGTTGTGATCGTACTAATGCGGAGAATGAAGTTCACTTGTCATTTTTATCACACAGGGAATGCTGTAAAAATGAAACCCATACAATAACAGTAGAATTAAGTTTTTTTTCAAAAAAATTTGTACCAGCTACATCCTATGCAGTATTTAGAGGGGCCATTAGAAAGTAAAACTTTTCCAGCACAAAACAAGTCCCGATATGGCTGTGTGAATGGAAAAATAAATAATTTAGAGCTAGACAGGGAGTATAAAATGAAAATGATACCGCAGAAAATGGATGTCATTAAGGGGTTTAAAAGGTTAATAAATGTTCACCATACAATAATTAAGATTTGTTTAGTTAAAATTCATGATGATGAGTAATGCCAGTATTTGTCTTAATCAAGTCTTTTTTTTCTGGTCAGTTCAAAATCTGAAGATCACTAAGAGATGCGCACAAAGCAATGAATGTAGCGCTGGAAACTACAACGTGTGGCTGGCCTCCAAGCACACCTCTTGTTGTACTGGAGACCTATGCAATCAATATGCCAATGGGAAGAACAATTTAACATACAACACTTTTCTAATCGTGGCCGCATTTCTGGCTCTTTGTATGTTCAAGAACGTGTAGGTTGAAAATATTAACGATAAAAAACTCGTACACAATTATTGTGAAATGCGAAATCTTACCTATGAAAATACATAAGACTAGAGGTGGCATTAGTGCATCGCGTTCTGAGTGCTCCAGAACTTCTCCCCAATATCAAATAGCCTCTATGGTGCACTGGTCGACACCTGATTACTGTTAATCTGGGCCTATACTCCTGGAATACACACACCACCATCAGTTCTACAGAGAGATACCTGTTCAGTAGCACAAAGTAAAGTACATGGATATCACTAGCACTAGGGATTTCAGGGAAGACAAAAGGGCAATTGCATAAGGGCCTCCACTACCCATGGGCCTCACCTTCAGTTCCCTCAATTACTTTCAGATACTTCAGCGACCTGAAAAGTTTAGAATGTAGGTCCAACAATAGAAACGTCGAAATATGTGACTGAAGCAGTGACTGCAGTATTTACCATGATTTAGTACTAAGGGTTGGACCTACCTGCACTGCTAACTGAAAGAAATTTGGTGGCTGAGCATTTATGTTTATTTCCATATGAACATGCAGAGAACTCAACATCACTTACGTACCTCGAGAGATAGAAGATCAGGCATGAGAAAATGCAATATTCGTGTTTTCAGCAGCATATACAGTTGGGTTACATGCCCAGTTAAATAAAAAAAATGCTTAAAATGCTTTAAGATAAGAAATCATAGTGACCTTACTGATCACCCAATACTTCTGTTACAGGTCTTCCCGGGTCCCTTGATGGTCTCTCTATTTCCTACCATGATCTCACACAGACCATTGCATTTAATCACTTGCTGCAATGCTGATGTGTTAGTCACCACTACAACCAGTGGAGACCGACAGGGATCCCTGAAAGCTTTAGAACAGGAGTAACTGGGGATCAGTAACGTTTTACTTCTTCTATTATTTTATGTGCCTTTTTTTTTTAAAATTCGTTTTTATGTTTCTTGACAGCTCTTTAACTCTTTAAATCTCAGCAAATCCTTTCAAACGTGGTGGGAACTTGTGTTACTTATACATAGATAGGTTGAATAGCTTCACATTATACGTTACTGTAGTTGCAGAGGGAGCTGAAACCAACAGCTCCCCAAAATACCATTTCATCATAAAATACACAAGTATCCCAACTAAAAGAAGTAATAATAAAGTGATATGTTCCACCTTTGTATGATTTCTATTTTGTATGTAGTGAATCACTTTTTTACCACATTTGACTGCCTGATAAAGAGGCTCCATAATGCATCACAATAAAGTAATTATCTAAAATCTACTCAATTTTACGTTGACCATAAAAGGGGTTGTCAACACATAGGATAGGGGATATGTGCCTGATATGAGGAGGTCTGACTGCTGGGGCCCCTGGAAATCACAAGAAAAAGGGCCCACGTTCCCTGTTTGAATGGAGTGGCAGACACCCATAGGTTTCCGATGCTCCATTCAGTGTTCGGCTATGTCGAGCAATCAAACAGATTAGAATGGACTTGTATCTCTGCTGCTCCATTCAAATGGGGAACACTCTTGTGATCGGTAGGGGACCCAAAGATTAGACACTTATCCCCTATCCTGTGAATAGGGGATAAGTTGTTGCCATTGGACCTTAAGCACTATAAGAATTTCAATAAATTTATATACACAGTCGAGTCACATTATTATGACCACCATCTAATATCCAAAGTAACCGTCGTGTGCAGCACTGACAGCAGCTACTGTAGACAGGCTGGGAGTGACTCAATAAGGTATTGGTGGGTTGTCACAGGTATCTGGAACAGTACATCCCACAGCTGCTGGAGGGTGCATGGGGGGAGGATCCATAGAATGAACATGACGATCGAGGTGGTCCCACAGATGCTCAATTGGGAATGGGAATTAGGTGGCCAGAGTAGTGCTTGAAAGTCTTAGTCATGCTCTTCAAACCAATATTGGTCATTTCTAGCTATGTGGCATGTCCCACTGTCTTGCTGGAAGATCCCAATCGCCCCAGGAAAGACAATCAGTATGTATGTTTGTACATAATCTGCAAGGATGATTCATATTCAAACCTGTTGAGAGGGTATTCCACATGGATGAGTGGGCCTAGAGAATGCTCTGAAAACATTCCCCAGACCATACCTCTGCCACCACCAACTTGTGTTCTTCTAGCAGTGGTTGAAGGGTGTTTGTTGTCTGATGTTTCTCACCTGACTTGCCAACATTCATCCGTTTGATGAGGCACAAAATGTGACTCAGCATAGACGACAACCCTTTGCCAATCAGTGGAGGTCTGATACTGCATTGAATATTGAAGCATTTTCTGCTGATGCAACTTTATCAGCAGTGGTGCAGTGACCATTCATCTACTTGAGTCCTATATGCAGTAGGGTTCACTAAACTCCCATTGCTATATTTCAGCCCCCATTGTCTCAAAACAGAGCACAGACTCATATTAGAGCACAGCCTAGGACCAGGAAGCGTTGAGTACAGAACCTTCATCGCTTCCCGGTCTTCAGGTACTAATAAGCTCCTCCATACTGGAAGTACTCATTGGTATTCACCCCATAATATGTAGGGACATGTTTCCCCCATTTTGGGGAAAATATAATAAGAAATCATACCATTTTCTAATATACAAGCATTTAAAATTCTGCACATATACCTTTCTTATATTATGCAGTCGACCCCTATATGCAGTAGAATGGTATAGCCCATGTATCAGTACTGCAGTAGTGTTACATGACTTAATGTGCTGGGTCAGCATACAGGGCACTTTCATGTGATAAGTAAATAGGATTAGTGGTGGAGTAATAATTTTATTGTGGTTATAACTACATCACTGTGTATATTTGCATGGCTTCCTGTCTCTAGGTGATCAGGTTATCATGTTGTTAATAAAGTTTAGGTTAAAAAAAAGTATAAAAAAAAAGACAAACACGCACACAAAGTATAACGCTTGTAGATAGGGACAGACACAGACAATAAGCCCTGACCTAAAACCTAGCCCACTTTCCCTACCTACTTGAAGTTCAAGCCCTAGGTAGTAAATCAACTGGTCGATGGTCCCTATGCAACTAACGTGCAGAGACAAACACCAAGAGAAAAAAAAACAACACAAAGGCATAGTTGTATGAAAATGGGTCCGAACAAGGCAGACAACGCAGCACAAAAGAAAGAGACAAATGAATCTGTAATTTCTCTTCTGTTTCAAAACCTTTGACTGATCTCACTGAGAAAGAGGTGAATCTCCTAAACTGGAGTCAGGAGGCCATTTCAGCCTTTGAAACTGAGAAGTGTGCTTTTATGGAGGCCCCAATTTTGATTCAGCCAGACCTCTCATGTCTTTTTTTTTGTGGAAGTTGATGCCTCTGATGTAGGAGAGGGAGCTTTGTTGTCACAAGGTCTTCTTCTCGTTTGGCTTTCGGTTAGTGGTGACAGTTTTTGAAGGGGGCTAGAGAACAGGCTACTGTCTTGACTGATCATAAAAATTAGATGTCTCTGAAGTCAGTAAAGAGACTTAACCCTAGGCAAGCTAGGTGGGCCTTGTTTTTTACCAGATTCAATTTTGCTTTGACTTATAGACCTGGGTCCAAGAATATTAAGGCAGATGCCTTATCTCAAAGTTTTTGCTCAACTCAGCTTCCTAACTCTGATCCAGAGCCAATTTTACCTAAGAATATTGTGATTTCTGTAATTTCTCCTGAGTTAGCTGATGAAATTAGAAATTGTCAACAGTTATCCCCGTCCCCCCATCCTTATCTACCAGTTATGTGTACCTCCTCAGTTTATGTTGACTGCCTGATTGGAACACACTAAAAAACTCTTTATTAGATATACATTAAAATCTGTGGCTAATTAACTATTCAAGCTAGATCCTATCTCCACAGCAGTGTGTACGCGATCACAATATGACACACTTGCTGGTATAGGACCTAATAGAACAGGACCGTTTGCTTGGATGAATTGGTACTATTTTGCTTATGTCAATACCAGAACCTCCTAAGTTCGCCCTGTTACATTTTTTAAAAAGGACCAAACAATAGCACCTAATGGGTTTGGACATTGACAGTGGCTGTAATCTCTGACTGTCTATGTCTTGTACAGCAACAGCTCAAACCATGCCTAGTATCCGTAGGAGACCAACACCTATTTAGATGCTCTCAACAGCCTTCCTACACCCTGCTACTGTCCGTCCCTAGCTACCAAATGTATGCTGGCTCGACGCGTTTCTCTCTGACTACTTCTAGTGTCATTCATCAGGAGCCCATTCATACTTCTTAGCACATAAACGGCCGCACACCACTGATATCGGGGGTGCAGCCTGGTAGCACGCGGCGCTGTGATGGCCGTGAACGCGGACCATCGCGCCGCTCCTTACATAGATTAAGCCACACCCCTCCTCAGACCCAGCCTCCGCAGTCAACCAATCTCTAAGCAGCAGAGGAGGAGTCACCTTCTCCGCTGCGGCTGCCTTGCAACTGCTCCTTGGTCGAGGTGGGCATCAGGTATTAATCTGTAGGTACAGAAGGCAGTTCATGTCCTATCCGGAAACCAGTGACATGGGGGCATTATAGCCAGATATAGATCAGAGTGACCCTTGCAAATTATAACACTGTTATTTTACATCAAGATCAATATGTTGTTATGCTCCAGCTTAATCGCACTATTTGTTATTATAAGTGCCATAACTAGCAAAACGCATAACACAGTCCATGAAAGTATTATCTATATACCCGTGTGTACATAATGTACCCAGATTATAACCAGTTTAAATAGGCTTATTACGGGTATATATGAAAAAGGATATTTTTTGTAATTCAAAATGCAGAGACTATAACAAGCAACCCTTAATAACACTGAGTAGGTGTCCCCATATGGTGTAGAATGCCAAAATCAAAGGTCAGTCGCTGCTGTTCCCATCACACCCCACACATGGGCATCCACCTCTCTGCTGTCTTATCACACTGGTACATTAGGGCTGCTTGTCAGTCTCGTATCCACATGTCATAGAGGAAAGATCAGTAGGATAATCTATAGGAGAACCTAATCAATAAAACACTTATATGATATAAACTCATTGAGCCCCCATGGTTTCAGAGTATTTAAGGTAAATGTCCATTGTGCTTCCTTTCTCAGAAGAAGCACATCCACGTCCCCTCCTCTTGGTGGTGCCCGTACATGTTCTATTCCTTGAAATTTAATAGAATTCTTTTCTCCTGAATGGTACAGTGCAACATGCTGGGCTAAGGGGGTGTCATCTTCCTTTGCAATGTTGCCAAGATGTTCCCCAATCCGTCTCCTGAATTCACGGCGGGTTTTCCCCACATATTGTTTCCCACAAATGCATGTAGCCACATAAACCACTCCCACTGTTCTGCAGTTTATAAATGATCTAATTTTATATCTGCGACCAGTGGTGGAGCTGGTAATGGTGTCCCCTTTTTCAATGGCCCTACAAGCTATGCAGCCACTACAGTTAAATGTCCCGTTCGGTTTCTTTGCAAGCCATGTTCCCGTTATTGGCGAGCTAAATGCACTGTGCACTAATTTGTCCCTCAAATTGGCTCCTCTCCGATATGTTATACTCGGATATTCCCCAACAAGATGGCCTACCACTGGATCAGTTCTAAGAAGATTCCAGTTTTCCCTCAGGATGTTACGTACCTCCTTATGTGCCCCGTCAAAAGTTCCAATGATACGTAACTGTGTCTCTGATAGTTCATTTTTCTTGGGATGTAACAGGTCATCTCTCCTGCACCCGACCGCATTATGGTACGCCTGTTTCAAGGGGCTCGCAGGATAGCCCCTATCAACAAACCTCTGTTGTAACTCATTCGCGGCCTTTTTGAAGTCATCCCATTCAGAGCAGTTGCGTCTGGCCCTGAGGTACTGGCCTTTGGGGATCTCCCACTTCAATGGGATAGGATGACTGCTGTCCCATCTTAATAACGTATTGGTGGCCGTTGGCTTGCGATACATATTAGTAGTGAGCTTACCAGAGTGATTTTTGGTAATCTGTAGATCCAGGAACGTAAGTTGGGTCATGCTCGTCCATAGAGTCTCTCACATACGATGGGAGACTCGTCACGAAACCTCTCAAGACTCTATCGACATATATGCTTATCTTTTCAGTGAGGCAGCCAACTCCCGAAACAATTGGACGGCCCTTTAGTGGATGTAGGCCTTTATGCACCTTTGGTAAACTGTAAAAGGCTGATGTAACAGGGTGTGTAGGGAGAAGAAATGCATATTCAGATTTATTGATGAGTTTTTTCCTTCTACCCTCATCAAGGATCCCCACAAGCTCCTGCTTAAATGTAGCTGTAGGATTTTTCTCAAGCCTTTTGTAACAGTGCTCATCATCCAGAATACGTCTGCACATTTCAACATATGTCTCCTGGTCCAGCACAACAACATTCCCCCCCTTATCTGAGGGTTTTATTACTATGCTGGTATCCTTTTGTAGGGCCTCAAGAGCCAAGTACTGATTTTGTGTCAGATTTTGCGAAGACTGATTTTGTAACCGAAGTGATCTAAGCCTTTCTGTAGTTATGGCTAAAAAGGCGTCCAATTATGTATATTCATTAGTGGGGGGATTTTTTCGGGATGATGGTTTGAGATCCGTAAATGGTCCCGTACCAAGATCACGTTCACCTTCCTCAATCATTTCAGCTAGGAATCTCACATCCTGCAATTCCTCCTCATCTATGCCCAACTTACGGCACTGTTCTGCATCATGACTGAGGAAGAATTTCTTCCATTTTAATTTTCTTATAAAAAGATTAAGATCTTTTACCCACACAAATGGATTGTATTTGCAATCCGGTACAAATGACAGGCCTTTTTGTAAGACCTCCATCTCGGTCGATGTTAATGGGCGACTCGAGACGTTGATAATCTGCATGGCATCTGTCATTGTTGGGTTCCCCTTCTTGTCCTTATCTGATAATCTGTTGTGGGTAGGGTAGATCCTAAAAAAAACCCTCTCGTACTCCCGCCTCTGTCACCTCTGCCTCGACCTCGTCCCCTTGACTGACGGCCCCCTCTGCTCCTTCCTCGTCCTCTATTAACTGATGCACTACTGTATGGATTATCAGATTCAGCATCCGATGAGGATATTTCCGTTTCACTCTCTCTCTGATCAGATTTATTGGATATGGCAAATTCAAATATTTTCCCTTCCTTAAAGTCCCTATTGTCCCTGATGTACTGCTGGTGCTTTCTCTCCTTTAAATAGCCCGTGAATCTCTCCACTGCTTGTTGTAATAGGGTTTCCTTTTTGAAATAGTCTGTAGAGGAGGAGAATTTTTTTGCAGTACCAATACACTCCTGAAGCTCAACCGAGTTTTTTTCCAAGAGGTTTTTCTCCTCCTCTAACAGCAATTTCATTAACCTAATAGAAGAGTCTATCAATTCCCTCTCCCATTTAATTAGGAGTTCCTCCGATCTCACTCTTTTATGCGGTAGGATGGGAATGCGCAGACCCCTCGGTACTATTTTGTTTTTTATATATGTTTCAAGGGTCTGTACCTCCCACAATGAACGCACTTGGTTCTTATATACCCTTGTTAGGTTCTTAAAGGCACCATTAATACTAAGAGCGTTAGACTGCACTGGTAACTCTTTTTCCGAAAATACCTCGCTTGGGTCCCCCAGCCATTTCTCTGAATGAATGTCTCCAGATAGGAATCCTGCCATAGCTTAGAGGCCAACTATAAATAATCACTTAACTAAATAAACCAATTGTTGCCGTGTCCTAAATAATATATGTTGACTGCCTGATTGGAACACACTAAAAAACTCTTTATTAGATATACATTAAAATCTGTGGCTAATTAACTATTCAAGCTAGATCCTATCTCCACAGCAGTGTGTACGCAATCACAATATGACACACTTGCTGGTATAGGACCTAATAGAACAGGACCGTTTGCTTGGATGAGTTGGTACTATTTTGCTTATGTCAATACCAGAACCTCCTAAGTTCGCCCTGTTACATTTTTTAAAAAGGACCAAACAATAGCACCTAATGGGTTTGGACATTGACAGTGGCTGTAATCTCTGACTGTCTATGTCTTGTACAGCAACAGCTCAAACCATGCCTAGTATCCGTAGGAGACCAACACCTATTTAGATGCTCTAAACAGCCTTCCTACACTCTGCTACTGTCCGTCAAGAAGGGGAACCCAACAATGACAGATGCCATGCAGATTATCAACGTCTCGAGTCGCCCATTAACATCGACCGAGATGGAGGTCTTACAAAAAGGTCTGTCATTTGTACCGGATTGCAAATACAATCCATTTGTGTGGGTAAAAGATCTTAATCTTTTTATAAGAAAATTAAAATGGAAGAAATTCTTCCTCAGTCATGATGCAGAACAGTGCCGTAAGTTGGGCATAGATGAGGAGGAATTGCAGGATGTGAGAATCCTAGCTGAAATGATTGAGGAAGGTGAACGTGATCTTGGTACGGGACCATTTACGGATCTCAAACCATCATCCCGAAAAAATCCCCCCACTAATGAATATACATAATTGGACGCCTTTTTAGCCATAACTACAGAAAGGCTTAGATCACTTCGGTTACAAAATCAGTCTTCGCAAAATCTGACACAAAATCAGTACTTGGCTCTTGAGGCCCTACAAAAGGATACCAGCATAGTAATAAAACCCTCAGATAAGGGGGGGAATGTTGTTGTGCTGGACCAGGAGACATATGTTGAAATGTGCAGACGTATTCTGGATGATGAGCACTGTTACAAAAGGCTTGAGAAAAATCCTACAGCTACATTTAAGCAGGAGCTTGTGGGGATCCTTGATGAGGGTAGAAGGAAAAAACTCATCAATAAATCTGAATATGCATTTCTTCTCCCTACACACCCTGTTACATCAGCCTTTTACAGTTTACCAAAGGTGCATAAAGGCCTACATCCACTAAAGGGCCGTCCAATTGTTTCGGGAGTTGGCTGCCTCACTGAAAAGATAAGCATATATGTCGATAGAGTCTTGAGAGGTTTCGTGACGAGTCTCCCATCGTATGTGAGAGACTCTATGGACGTCCTCAGAAGACTTAGCGACATACACTGTGATAGTGAGGTACTATTGGCAAGCCTTGATGTAGAGGCCCTCTACAGTTCCATCCCACATGGGAGGGGCTGCGAGGTGGTGGAGGGTTTTCTGAGGGAAAGGGGCTCGCACTTGTCTGCACACAACAGCTTTGTCATACAACTGCTCAGATTTATTTTGGGCAGGAATGTCTTCATGTTTGACCGGAGGATCTACCACCAGCTCAGGGGGGTGGCGATGGGGAGCCCGTGTGCCCCCACATTCGCTAACCTCTACTTGGGCTGGTGGGAGAGAACTGTAGTGTTCAGTGAGGAGATGGAACAGTGGACCTCGTCCATCCTTGTGTGGATGAGGTTCATTGATGATGTCTTCATCCTATGGGACAATACAAAAAAGTCATTTGAGGATTTCGTGACAGTCCTCAACAAGAATGATTGGGGACTGTTCTTCACCTTTGAAGTGAGCATGACCCAACTTATGTTCCTGGATCTACAGATTACCAAAAATCACTCTGGTAAGCTCACTACTAATATGTATCGCAAGCCAACGGCCACCAATACGTTATTAAGATGGGACAGCAGTCATCCTATCCCATTGAAGCGGGGGATCCCCAAAGGCCAGTACCTCAGGGCCAGACGCAACTGCTCTGAATGGGATGACTTCAAAAAGGCCGCGAATGAGTTACAACAGAGGTTTTTTGATAGGGGCTATCCTGCGAGCCCCTTGAAACAGGCGTACCATAATGCGGTCGGGTGCAGGAGAGATGACCTGTTACATCCCAAGAAAAATGAACTGATCAGAGACACAGTTACGTATCATTGGCACTTTTGATGGGGCACATAAGGAGGTACGTAACATCCTGAGGGAAAACTGGAATCTTCTTATATCTGATCCAGTGGTAGGCCATCTTGATGGGGAATATCCGAGTATAACATATCGGAGAGGAGCCAATTTGAGGGACAAATTAGTGCACAGTGCATTTAGCTCGCCAATAACGGGAACATGGCTTGCAAAGAAACCGAACGGGACATTTAACTGTAGTGGCTGCATAGCTTGTAGGGCCATTGAAAAAGGGGACACCATTACCAGCTCCACCACTGGTCGCAGATATAAAATTAGATCATTTATAAACTGCAGAACAGTGGGAGTGGTTTATGTGGCTACATGCATTTGTGGGAAACAATATGTGGGGAAAATCCGCCGTGAATTCAGGAGACGGATTGGGGAACATCTTGGCAACATTGCAAAGGAAGATGACACCCCCTTAGCCCAGCATGTTGCACTGTACCATTCAGGAGAAAAGAATTCTATTAAATTTCAAGGAATAGAACATGTACGGGCACCACCAAGAGGAGGGGACGTGGATGTGCTTCTTCTGAGAAAGGAAGCACAATGGACATTTACCTTAAATACTCTGAAACCATGGGGGCTCAATGAGTTTATATCATATAAGTGTTTTATTGATTAGGTTCTCCTATAGATTATCCTACTGATCTTTCCTCTATGACATGTGGATACGAGACTGACAAGCAGCCCTAATGTACCAGTGTGATAAGACAGCAGAGAGGTGGATGCCCATGTGTGGGGTGTGATGGGAACAGCAGCGACTGACCTTTGATTTTGGCATTCTACACCATATGGGGACACCTACTCAGTGTTATTAACCCCTTCGCGACCGGAGCTTTTTTCGGTTCTGCATTTTCGTTTTGCGCTCCCTGCCTTCAAACAGCCATAACTCTTTTATTTTTCTGTTCACATAGCTGTATGAGGGCTTGTTTTTTGCGGGACAAGTTGTACTTTCCAACGCCACCATTTAATATTGCATACGGTGCAGTGGGAAGCGGGAAAAAAATTCCAAACCGGGTGAAATTGCAAAGAAAACGCTATTCCACTACAGTTCTACGGGTTTCTTATTTACAGCGTTCGATGTGCATTAAAACTGATCCGTTACTTTCATTCTACTGGTCAGTACGAATCCGGCAATACCTAATATGTATAGTTTTTCCTGCGTTTTCATAGTGATAAAATAATTAGAAAGTTGCCCTTTTTTTTTTTTTCCTTGTCAAATCTTGACCCCTATAACTTTTTGGTATTTATGTGTACAGAGCTGTATGGGGGCTCATTTTTTGCGGGACGATCTGAAGTTTTTATTGATACCATTCTGGGGTGTGTATGACTTTTTGATCACTTTTTATTTAATTTTTTTTAGAAAAAAAAAGCGACAAAAAACGGCAAATCGCCATTTGGACGCTTTTTTCCGCCACACAATTCGCCGTATTGGAATTTTTTTTTATATTTTAAAAGTACGGGCGTTTTTGGTCACGGTGATACCCATGATGTCTATATTTATTGTTATTTAGGTATTTATTTTTTACTTATACGGAAAGGGGGGTGATTTGAACTTTTACATCTTTTTTATTTTTTATATATTTTTAACATTTTTTTTTAATTTTTTTTTTACTATTAGAAAGCTCAAATATGGGCTTATATATTGTGCCTTTTTTTTTTTTCTTTATGAGCAATTCTGGGTTTTATAGACTCAGAAAGCCATGAATTGCTCATTTCTTATCCTGGCCTGCCATCTAGTGGCCAGAATAAGAATTGCAGTTTGAAAACTGTAATCCTCACCAGCGAGGATTACAGTTTTCATATGGTGTACAGACACCCCGATTGGCCACACGGGGTGTCTGTACACCACCCGGAAGCGAACGCTTCCGGGTTTAGACGCAACTAGATGCCGTGATCACGTGTGATCACGGCATCTAGTTAACCCGGAAGACGCCGCCGATGTAGTAGGTAGCGGCAAGTCTCTGCTGTTAGAAACAGCAGAGACTTGCCGGCCATGACGCCCGCTGCACCCGTGAGCGGGCGCCATGTGCCCGCATCGCCCCAGCGCCGTACATGTACGGCGCTGGTCGCGAAGGGGTTAAGGGTTGCTTGTTATAGTCTCTGCATTTTGAATTACAAAAAATATCCTTTTTCATATATACCCGTAATAAGCCTATTTAAACTGGTTATAATCTGGGTACATTATGTACACACGGGTATATAGATAATACTTTCATGGACTGTGTTATGCGTTTTGCTAGTTATGGCACTTATAATAACAAATAGTGCGATTAAGCTGGAGCATAACAACATATTGATCTTGATGTAAAATAACAGTGTTATAATTTGCAAGGGTCACTCTGATCTATATCTGGCTATAATACCCCCATGTCACTGGTTTCCGGATAGGACATGAACTGCCTTCTGTACCTACAGATTAATACCTGATGCCCACCTCGACCAAGGAGCAGTTGCAAGGCAGCCGCAGCGGAGAAGGTGACTCCTCCTCTGCTGCTTAGAGATTGGTTGGCTGCGGAGGCTGGGTCTGAGGAGGGGTGTGGCTTAATCTATGTAAGGAGCGGCGCGATGGTCCGCGTTCACGGCCATCACAGCGCCGCGTGCTACCAGGCTGCACCCCCGATATCAGTGGTGTGCGGCCGTTTATGTGCTAAGAAGTATGAATGGGCTCCTGATGAATGACACTAGAAGTAGTCAGAGAGAAACGCGTCGAGCCAGCATACATTTGGTAGCTAGGGACGGACAGTAGCAGAGTGTAGGAAGGCTGTTGAGAGCATCTAAATAGGTGTTGGTCTCCTACGGATACTAGGCATGGTTTGAGCTGTTGCTGTACAAGACATAGACAGTCAGAGATTACAGCCACTGTCAATGTCCAAACCCATTAGGTGCTATTGTTTGGTCCTTTTTAAAAAATGTAACAGGGCGAACTTAGGAGGTTCTGGTATTGACATAAGCAAAATAGTACCAATTCATCCAAGCAAACAGTCCTGTTCTATTAGGTCCTATACCAGCAAGTGTGTCATATTGTGATTGCGTACACACTGCTGTGGAGATAGGATCTAGCTTGAATAGTTAATTAGCTACAGATTTTAATGTATATCTAATAAAGAGTTTTTTAGTGTGTTCCAATCAGGCAGTCAACATATATTATTTAGGACACGGCAACAATTGGTTTATTTAGTTAAGTGATTATTTATAGTTTACCTCCTCAGTTTAGACTTAGGTTTGTTGATAGAACTACATGATTATGTATCAATGACACTAAAAATCTAGTCTCTCATTATTGGTGGCCAATTTTATCTTGAGATGTTGAGTCTTATGTCTCTGCCTATAATGTGCGTACCTGTGCTAAGATTGTCTGTGTGCATCTTAGTTGTGAACTTTGTCCATTATCTATACCTCACAGACCATGGACTCATCTGTCTATGAATTTTATCACTGATTTGCCACCGTCAGGGGGGAAATCTGTAATCTGGATGGTGGTGGACCATATCAGTAAGGTGTGTCATTTTATTCCACTGGTAAAACTGCCTAATTCCAAAACCTTGTCCAGTTTATTCATAAACACATTGTTCTTTTGCATGGTATTCCTGAGAACATTGTTTCAGATAGAGGGGTGCAATTTGTTTACCTGTTTCAGAGGGCTTTTTGTAACACGCTCCATGTTCAGTTGTCCTTTTCTTCTGCTTTTCTGCTTGCCATCTAAAGACTAACAGTTTAATCAGATTCTAGAACAGTATGTTCGATGTTACATCACTAACCACCAATCTGAATGGTTTAATTACCTGCCGTTAGCTGAATTTGCCATAAATAATCATCATCATGTGTCTCTCGATTCTTCTCCATTTTTCTGTAATTACAGGTTTCATCCCTGGTTTGGGTCATTCTCTGCTTCTGATACGGAAAACCTATGGGTGGAGACTGATGCTAATAAACACAGTTTGGACCCAGGGTCAAACGAACCTAAAAAAAAACCCAAATTTTTTTCAACAGAAAAATTCTGATCGAAAACTTTGTGGGAGAGAAGTATAGTTGTCCACAAAACATTTACATCTCAAAATTTCATCACCTAAGTTGGGTCCTAAATACACTGATCCCTATCATATTGTAGAAATCATTAATCCTGTGTCTTTCAGATATATGTCTGCCATCTTCGTTTAAAATTCATGATTTATTCCACAAATCACTCCTCAATAAGTATATTTCGCCTGTGACGCCACTTAAGGGGCCTCCTGTCCAGGTGGAGGGAGATTTAGCATATAAAATACAAAGTATTCTTGACTCTCGTAAATTTAGTGGTGCCCTTCAATACCTTGTACATTCGAAAGGTTAAGGTCCGGAAGAGCGTTCCTGGATACCAGACTTGATCTATACATGCGGATCGTCTGGTTGAATGCATTCATAGAAAGTTTCCACTAAAACCAGGTCCTAATTCTAGAATCATTGTTTTTGGGCAGCGATCTCTGTTTAGACAGCACAATCTGCTGCCCAGAAACGATGATTGATCTGTCTGCACGAACATCAGGATCAAACCATGAGCAAGCGTTTTGCTCGTTCTTTGGGTGATCGGCGACACATCTATATGGGAAGATTGTCGGGAATGAGTGTTCGCAGAAACATTCATCCTTGATAATGTCCGAATATCGGGCAGTGTAAATCCACCTTAGTGTCCTGCTACCAGTGTGCCTGCACTAGTAATCTGTTGACTGGATCCCCAGATGTGTCCTGGTTCCTTAGCAGCCTTGTGGCAGGCTCCTGCCTTGTGGCAGGCTCTGGTGAACACCTAAGGGTAGCCTTAGTTTCATACCAACCAGAGAGGTGTCAGAAGGCTGGTAGCCGGTTGTGGGCACACTAGCAGTGGTCTGAATGGTGACTGCAATTTCTCTAACATTTAAGGGAATTATCCTTGCATTACCCCGACAGTAAATGCTGGGCATTTTAATATTTATGCCCTGAAATAAAATGTAGAACACAAAAAGTACAAAACGAACAACATTTAAGTATGAATAAGTACAAAAGTACAATGTTTACAAATTTTTCTCATGGGTGTAAGTACAGCAAGTGCTCAGTGTGTCTGTACACATACTGGAGGGAGGCCAAAAGCCTGAAGCATCTTGGGGAGCCTCTAAAGGCCACCATGTAAGAGAAATTGAAAACAACATGTTTTCAATTACCGAGGTACAATCATCATCCAAGTACTTCTTCCAGCTCCCAGTCTATTCATATTTTGTAGATTTTAAAGTGATTTTTCTGCAAAAAATGCAATAGCTCTATTCCCATTTCAGAAAAAATTATGACAAAAACCGCAATGTGTGAAAATACTTAAATAATAACAGATGACGTTTGCTGTAAATTCACAAATTTTACTATTCATATATCTACAGAAGTCAGTGCTGAGGCTAGTATTAAAGGTGCTGAGGATTCCATGAATATATTCATGTTTAAAGGGATTGTCCACAGGCACAAAAAACATGAAAATTGCCCTCATAAAATAAAAGTAAGCCACTTGCTAATTAGTTTCCATTAGGAAAGATGTTCTTAATGTCTGAACACAGGGGCAGTAATGTGATCCCAAGTTTAGTAGTTTTCGGAAAGTTTTGATATGTTGTCACACACCGCTGACTTGTCCTCCCATACAATATGTGACAGCACATCACTGGTTCCAACATCCTCCTCTTTCCCCTGTTTTTTACTCACATGACCATTGATGTGCCGACAAATTTGAGAGGGGAAAGCAGCTCCCTTTGTCATGCAGTAGCACCTAAACTCCATGCGAGGTAAGGACCTTCTTACGTCACAGGGTCACATGACCTTCAAAGCCTCAATTTCAAAGTGACAAAACGCCTAAAACCCATCATTAGGGTCAGTTAATATTTTTGTATGATATTACTAATCATTATTACCACAGTGAATGGAATGTAGATATTACCCTGCTGCTACATCCCACGGATGCTTCAAACCCATGTGACTTTAGAAGGTCACGTGACTCTGTGACATCACAAGGTCCGTAGGAGGCATGGTGTTTAGACAGAACAACAGTGACGATGCATCACAGTTTTCTAAACGTGGCAGCTCCTCCATTCAGGGCAACTTTGCTATTGAAAACTAATTGGCAAGTACTTTAGAATCATATTATAAGAGTACAGGTCATGTTTTTGGGATTCTAGACAACCCTTTTAAATTTTCCAAGATTTTACGTTGGCCCAAATGTAGGTGTCCTACAGCCATGAAAGGATGTGCCAGCAGAGCAGAATGCAAGAGAGAAGATGTCAGCATATGGGAACTGAAAAACCCATATGATGCTGCCAAGATGACTTATAATATATTAAAAAATACTGTCAGGGTGGGAATCAACAGCTATAATTCACATGCTCAGAACAAGTAGTCACCTGTCATGCACACCTAGTTACTTATCTTTTGCATTGTACTTAGAGATATCAGGTTTATTGCATCACAAGGCACTATCGTTCAACATATAAAAACAAGTATAATAGGAGGAAAATAGTTAAAGTCATCTGGTTCTGTGTCCTTTAGGTACCTTATTATGTGTGTAGTGCTTCATGCACAATTCAGTATTACCAGTGTGTATGTGTGGCACACACTACAACAATGGACAACGGAGCAGATTTACGAATCCCAGCTAACTTTTAGACAGTGCATACTGACACTAAGGGGCACATTTATTAAGACTGGCGTTTTAGACGCAATGCACTGGTGGTGGTTCTGCCGAAGTTATGAAGAGGCACCAGCCTCTCCACAACTTTGGCGCATTCAGCACCAGTTCTAAATGTAAGATGGCTTCCTAGCTGTCTTACATTTAGACCATTTTCTATGCCTTACGCAGGCATCGAAAATGATGAATGAGATGGGGCTGCCAGCCTTTCCTCTTCCCTGCTTACGCCCACAATTTTATACCTGGTGTGAGCGTGACGTTTTTCAGAATGGTATATGACACCCTAAGTCTAAAATTGTGCCAGAATTACCATTGTAACTGATGCTGGATGATAAATCTGACGCACCTTTAGACTGTCTTTAGACTATGGTTTACTCCATCTAGTAACTAGCTTATTTGGCACAAGAATTTAGCGCCAAAATTCTGGTGCAATTTTGGTGTACAGTCACATTATTAAGTCAAGAACGGAGCCCCCAAAGTGAAGGAGGGCACACTGCGCATGCGCTGCCGCCCTCCATTCATTTCTATGGGGCTCGGCTATTTCCGTTGGCTACATAGAAATGAATGGGAGCGGTGGCCGAGCATGCTCTGCGTCTGGTGGTGGCCGGACCCCTGGAAATCTGGGGTCCTCCAGGTGCAGCGCTCCCCGCTCCGTTCTAGATATAGGTGTGGGTCCCAGCGGTGGGACCCGCTCCTATCAGACAATGGGGACATATCCTAGCGATATGCCCCCATTGTCTAAGATGGGAATACCCCTTTAAGTCATATTTAAACCTGTATCTTGGTCCTTTGAGACACAAAGACATTATGAAACCCATGTGGAATTTGTACAGGCACTTCAGCTCAGTTCAGAAATTAAAGTAATTTCAGTTATGCCTCATTCACACATCAGTTTTGGGTCAGTGATTTCCATCAGTGATTTTAAACCAAAACCAGGTGCGGCTATAAACACAGAACAGGTGCAGATCTTTCCCTTGTACCTTATGTCTGTGGAGGCTCCAATCCTGGTTTTAGCTCAAAATAACTGATGGAAATCACTGACCAAAACACTTATGTGTGAATGAGGCTTTAGAGTCATTTCTGTACAAGGGATGTTGATGAGGATTTGAGAATTCACAGGCCAGGGGACAAAAACACACACAAGATGGAGTACTATGGAGTCCAGCTGGAAGCAGCCAGATCCCTTTATTCATTGTTTAAAAAAATATGGGAGAACATATTAAAGCATCATTTGCTGTAACACCAATCATAATGTAAAATAGAAAACAGTGGGGAAAAAAGTATTTAGTCAGCCACCAATTGTACAAGTTCTCCCACTTAAAAAGATGAGAGAGGCCTGTAATTGCCTGTAATTGACATCATAGGTAGATCTCAACTATGAGAGACAAAATGAGAAAACAAATCCAGAAAATCACATTGTCTGATTTTTAAAGAATTTATTTGCAAATTATGGTGGAAAATAAGTATTTGGTCACCTACAAACAAGCAAGATTTCTGGCTCTCACAGACCTGTAACTTCTTCTTTAAGAAGTTCCTCTGTCCTCCACTCCACTCCACCTGTAGTAATGGCACCTGTTTGAACTTGTTATCAGTATAAAAGACACCTGTCCACAACCTCAGTCACACTCCAAACTCCACTATGGTGAAGACCAAAGAGCTGTCGAAGGATACCAGGCTAGGAAGACTGAATCTGAATAGGCAAGCAGCTTGGTGTGAAGAAATCAACTGTGGGAGCAATAATTAGAAAATGGAAGACATAGAAGACCACTGATAATCTCCCTTAATCAGGGGCTCCACTCAAGATCTCACCCCATTAGGTCAAAATGATCACAAGAATGATCCCAGAACCACATGGGGGGACCTAGTGAATGACCTACAGAAAGCTGGGACCAATGTAACAAAGGCTACCGTCAGTAACACACTATGCCGCCAGGGACTCAGATCCTGCAGTGCCAGTGTCCCCCTGCTTAAGCCAGTACATATCCGGGCCCGTCTGAAGTTTGCTAGAGAGCATTTGGATGTTCCAGAAGAGTATTGGTAGAATGTCATATGGTCAGATGAAACCAAAGTAGAACTGTTTGGTAGAAGCACAACTCGTCGTGTTTGGAGGAGAGTGAATGCTGAGTTGCATCCAAAGAACACCATACCTACTGAAAAGCATGGGGGTGGCAACATCATGCTTTGACGCTGTTTCTCTGCAAAGGGACCAGGACGACTGATCCATGTACATGAAAGAATGAATGGGGCCATGTATCGTGAGATTTTGAGTGCAAACCTCCTTCCATCAGCAAGTGCATTGAAGATGAAATGTGGCTGGGTCTTTCAGCATCACAATGATCCCAATCACACCGCCAGGGCAACAAAGGAGTGGCTTCGTAAGAAGCATTTCAAGGTCCTGGAGTGACCTAGCCAGTCTCCATATCTCAACCCCATAGAAAACCTTTGGAGGGACTTGAAAGTCTGTGTTGCCCAGCGAAAGCCCCAAAACATCACTGCTCTAGAGGAGATCTGCATGGAGGAATGGGCCAACATACCAGCAACAGTGTGTGCCAACCTTGTGAAGACTTACAGAAAACGTTTGACCTCTGTCATTGCCAACAAAGGATATATAACAAAGTATTGAGATGAACTTTTGTTATTGACCAAATACTTATTTTCCACCATAATTTGCAAATAAATTCTTAAAAAATCAGACAATGTGATTTTCTGGATTTGTTTATTTATTTTGTCTCTCATAGTTGAGGTCTACCTATGATGTCAATTACAGGCCTCTCTCATCTTTTTAAGTGGGAGAACTTGCACAATTAGTGGCTGACTAAATACTTTTTTTCCCCACTGTACGAATGTGTCTGACAGGAAATACTGTACATACGAGGTTATACAGGTTTTCATATTTTTTTTTACCCCAGGGCGGTCTACTACTAGGGATGAGCGAACTTTTGAAAAGTTCGCTTCGCTTCGGCGAACCTTGCTATAACGGCTGAATAATTGCTTCTACAATAATGGGAGTCAGATATGGTATAGTTTCGTTTACTTGCAGTTGCTATTACAATGAAAAAAGTGGAAAAAATGACTTCAACAATGGCGACTCAAAATATACGCATATTTGAGAATTTACACTAATGCGTACGCTAAAGCGAACATTCCCACACAAATAACGAACATACAGTGTAACGTTGTCAAAGGTGCGCTACTTAACTGAATATGTACGCATTAGCGTACTCAAACACTGCGTCTGCGAACATTCCTACTCAAGTAACGAACATACAGTGTAGTGTTGTCAATTGTACGCTACTTAACTGAATATGTACGCATTAGCGTACGCATACTCTGCGTCTGCGAACATTCCTACTCAAGTAACGAACATACAGTGTAGCGTTGTCAATTGTACGCTACTTAACTGAATATGTACGCATTAGCGTACGCATACACTGCATCTGCGAACATTCCTACTCAAGTAACGAACATACAGTGTAGCGTTGTCAAAGGTATGCTACTTAACTGAATATGTACGCATTAGCGTACTCATACACTGCGTCTGCGAACATTCCTACTCAAGTAACGAACATACAGTGTAGCGTTGTCAAAGGTACGCTACTTAACTGAATATGTACGCATTAGCGTCACGAACAGGATGAGTCTGAAGTGCCTGTACCGTTAAGGCCACAGCTCAACCATCCCTAAAATAGACTTTAAACTAATAGCCTTTTATCTACAAGGCCAAAGAATTAGTCAGAAAACCTGACAGATGTCTACTGAAAAATGACTTTGACACAGTTGCTGCGGTGCAGACGGCGCAAAACGCTGCGCACTGCACCAGAAGAGTTAAAAACGCCATTTTCTCACTAGTGGCGCAGCTTCTTCATGCAGAAGCAAAGAAACCGTCCCCTCAAGAGCGGGAAAACAATGGCACAGCCCCCTGTAGCGCGGGAAAATCCAATCCAGCCCGCCAGGAACTTGCTGGGGGGAGCATTGAGAGCGAAGACTCCACCCCCTTAGCTCCTCCTTCATCTCCGGTGTATGCGAAGAAATAGAGAGACAACAACATGGCGTCCCGTCAGCGCGGCCCTAGTTGGGGGGATATGGACTGGGGCACCGACCCATATGATCCTACACCTAGACCAGCGGAGGTTCGCCTGGACCAAGTTATCCGCAAGGCACAGCTGGTGCCGAACCCCGAAGTGCCTCATCTACCGGTGATAGCAGCTGGAGATCCTGCAAGCGAGGCCGCACACGTGGTCCCGAAGATGGACGCAACCAGTGGTGCACTCAGGAAGCCACCATACGTCCGGGCCAAAGTCCGAGTCGAGACGACCGGGCCTGCGGAGGAAGTCCACAACCGAGTGGCCGGAGTCCGCACCTCGCCTAAGCCCCGACATAACGACCTCCGACAGAACCCCATCGTTCCTGCTGCGGTAACTAAAAATGTTACTACCCTTTGGGACTATAAAAGGGTTGTAGAAGAGTGGGTGGTCGAGGTGCTGGAACATCCCCGACGTGGTGACCCGACTCTCGAAAGGCGCATCGGGACTGTGCTGCGTGGACCGCGGCGTGGGGTTTATCACAGACGAGGAGTCCGCTGAGGAGCTCTTCGTTAATCGTCGCTCCGTGAAGAGGCCGTACCTCCCTCCAGCACGACACAACCTCAATGCGGGCGACTTTGTAGAATTCACGCCTATGAAGAGCCTACAAGGCCCCTTTTGCCACCGGGGTGAAGGTCATCACCAGACCACCGAGGCCGGAGGCACCTCAAGAGGAATGGGAAGATCACTCCATGACCGCCACCCTTACTCACCGTCCACGAGAGGATGAAGCGGGAGACAGTCAGCCAGGAGCAAGACCTCTTCTCGGTGAGCCGGAGCAACTCATTCCCGAGCTTCCTCCACCGCCAGTGTTCCAGGTGGGTCAGATTACAGGCAGCAAATTTATTTTCAACCCCCTGGCCACCTACCACCTGATGCAGGAGGCACCAGCAGCCCAATCTGTTGCCCGGGGTAGGCCTCTGGCCAAGCCTCTACAACCCGAGGTTCGGTCGCCAGTGGGCCTGGCAGGAGCATCCGGGCCTTACAGGGTCCTTTCCAAAATGGCTACCACAGTCACCAGTGTGACCACTGGGACTCTGCCCCGACCAGTGCCACATCTATCTTTAAGAGGACGCTGGGGAACGGCCGCTGCCTACCGTGAGGCCTATCAGAGGCAGGAGCGCCCTCTTATGTCGTTCAGCTCCAGCAGCGACGAGGAGGATGTGCCGGCTTTCCACTAAGGGTAGCCCACACTCAAGTACTGGCAAAGAACTACAGGACTAATGGGAGCCACCCCGTGGACTGAGCCCTGACTGGTGAGAACCTGTTGGCTATGTTTTAATTTGTTCTGTTGCCCGTGTTTTAAGTCTCCACCATGATGGACACGTGTGGCTGGACTCCCCCCATCTGCAATAATCCAAGTTACGCCATGTTTGTGCACCACATTCTTTTTACCCCCTTTTCAGGTTGTTGGAAAATCACTTTTAAAAGGGTTTGTCAAGAAACCTTTTCAGCTATTTATAACCTATTTTATTACCCATGTGGATTACAAATTTCAATTGAATTTGGGACTTTGTTCCAGTCTCAAGCCAAAGAAGAAGAAAAGATGGACTTGAATGTAACCACAGATATCCTATATTATGCCTTTAATATATTTGCATTTAAATGTTTGCACTAATATTTTAACTTTCAGCAACGATCAAGAATATTGCCCTTTGTGTGTGTTTCTTTGCAGGTGCCACAATGTGTCCTCCAATGCAATTTAATGTATGGTCATGCACTTAGACAGATAGTTAGCACCTTACTTGTCTCTACCTCAGATATATATGCTGCCTCTGAGGGCGTTTCACACTAACGGTTCATGGTAGCCAGGTGTCAGAGCCACAAGCAGTTTTCTCTTATTCCTTCAGGGTTATCCTCGCTGCTATAGATGTGTCTTATATGTGTCAGGAGAGAATAGTCTCTCACTGGAACTCTGGCAGGACAGGTAGATTCCTCCTCCTAGTTCACTATGTCCTGAGGCCTTGAGCACCGCCTCCAGGAAAAAAATAACTTGCAGCTACTGATAGACATCAAGGTGACAAAGCGTAAAGCATTATCAGGCTTTGTTGCTTGGAAGGGATTACAGAATGAAGCCACCCTTCCGTTTGCGGGCTTATCATTTCACAATGGTGGGATTACAGAGTGAAGACACCCCCATGCTTTCTTTGGTATTCGTGGCCAGAATATTCAGAGTCAGTCAGAAATGGTTGCTTAGTGCAGTTTACATAGGTTGTTTGTCTGCTGAGAGGGGATAACAGAGATCGGACACCCTACTCACAAGGCAGGAACGTACCAGCATAGTAGCGCAATAGTCTATATGTGTGTGTAATGTCATTTATATGTATCTGGTGGACCAGCAGGTGTCAGTAAATACTATGGCAGATTCAGATGTAGTTTTACCAGAATGGTACGGTCCTTAGTCCATTCTGACCCCCTCTGCTGGAGAGAAGTTAAGTTCTTCCAACTTCCTGCAGTGAGGAGGAAATGACAGTTTAGTCAGGGAGTTGTCCCCTGTACCCTGATTGGGGAGGATGTGTGCAGGACAGCAGAGCACCTTCAGCTCTGCTGTACCCTAAAGACAGAGTAATATAGTAAGCAATAAGGCACACCAATACTCTCAAGGGAAGCCAGACTTAAGAGGTAACCTCAGCTTAGAACAGGAAGCCTGAAACTTGAATTTCCAAGCATCTGCCAATTATAAGCAATAAGCTGCACTTGCTGGACACCAAGCTGAAGGATGAACTGAGTTATTTGCATTCAAAGTTAAGTCAATAAAACTACGTTGGACCATTCCCAAAAGTCTGCGCATCATTCCCATCTGACGACCCTCAATTATTACTACTGGTAATTTTCTGCAGCCGGAGCCACCGCCTGGGGCCTGTTCATCTCACGAGGTAGGAAAACCATGACAATCCCACCAAAGACTTAAGTGGCCTAAATACCCCTTGGCACTCCTACCCCTGGGACATAAAGGAAAATCACCTTAGAGGGCCCTGGAGGGGGAAAGGGTCGGCCCCGTAGCAACCACGGCACCCCGGGCACTGCAACTGCCGAGACTGAACTCTATAAACCCCCCACCAAACCACCCTTGCAGCCGGCCAATAAAACACACAACACCTTAAGTTGGGTAAGGGTCGGTCACAGCTTTATTTTCTTATCTTATTCCAAAACTTCAACTTGTGACCATAAACACCATAACCCGGAGTATTGAAGCGCTATGCCCCACAGCGTTCTGTGGGCAAGTCTGCTTTCTTCTCCGTCTGAAATCGTCAACCGACCTCTGATGTGACTTGTAATGTAAAACACTGAAACAAACCAGAAATGAATCAGAAAAAGTAAAGAAAACGATGAAATAATGGGGAAGGGAGGGTCGGAAGCTTTCAGTGAAGATGCTGGAGAAAGAGGCCGTCCCCTATCATGGCCATCCTTTTAACCCCTTAGCCGCTACCACCACTTCAGCCAACCAGGAAGCAGGGGTGTTGGTTAAAAGAAATACCCTCTCGCTGGTAATTAGAAACAGTGTCCACAAGAGAAACACCCCCGTGGGCAGAACCACTTTTTCCCCTTGCTGCAGGCTGAGTTTATTAACCCTTTAATGCACCACCGCTCATCAGTCATAGACGCCTTCACTTAGGCACCTCGGCGTCCGCTAAATTCAAAAGTGTAATTGGTGGAACTTCTGTCTTCAAAATGGAATCTAAATTTATGCTTTATCTTTTGTAGCTCAGCACAGGACAGTCAACATTAAAAAAAAAAACCTCTAACATTACAGCTAGTCTAGTAGGATACGGATACGGTGAAATAGACAGAGACAACCTCACCCACAGAATCCATGAGGTGAAGAAAGGACATTTAAAAAGGCACAGATTCAAGAAGGCTTTATGCCAGTTCCATTATCCAAAAATACGTGTCCAATTTACATGAAATGGACACCTCACTGGCACTCGCTTTACAAATTGACGCAACTACTCTGGTGTAAAACCTGTTGAATCTGGGCCTATGGCTGTTGTCAAGACATATATATATATATCTTTGATACACCAGTTTGATGTCCTAACCGAGTGCAGCGCCCAACCCAATGGATGTATGCTTTTGTTTTTTTTAAGTGCTGTCACCAGCTGGCTTAAAGGATAAGTCCGGGCAATTTATAAGGCCCCATTCACACGACCGCAAGTGAATGGGGCCGTATCTATCCGCAAAATTGAGGATAGATACAGCCCCATTCACTTCTATGGGC
>ONZH01011208.1:0-34594 GCA_900303285.1 Rhinella marina
TTTTTCTTCTTTTAATTGCCTCCTGACCTGTGATAGGCAGAGCATGGACACTCCCCTGGCCAGAGCAAGCTCTTTTTCCGTTTTCCGTGTTCGAAAAATCCATTAAATATAGGGTCCCAAGATAGGGGACGTATACGGTATTAAACTGAGAAGAATCGATACCATACGAGTTAAAGCAACAGTTTTTCCAAATCCATTCCGGCTGTTGTCACCACCACACACGCTAGCCCAGGGGGCACTCCTCTGGCTCTTCCAGCAAAACCTTATTCCCCCCCACCTACAGGCCCTCTCTCCAAACAATTTTCCCAGGTAGGGGGACGTATTAGATATTGTACTGATTTTGAATTGCCTCCTGTGATAGATGGGAATCGAACCCAGATCAACTGCTTGGGAAGTAGCTATGCTCACCGCTATACCACCAGCAGCCATAGCAACTGATAAGAACAGATACTAAACTTGATTTCAGCTGCAGTGCCAGCATGAGCAGTGCTGTCACCTGCAGGCGGTGATGGACCTTCATTGCACCTAGTTGGGTGCTTCCCTAACATGTGATGGGTATTTGCCTCGCCTTTCTTGGTCTGGGTGAGCACAATTGCCATGAGGGTAACCACCAGGCTGTTGCCTGAGAATTTGGGGTAATGGTGGGATTAGGCAGCCTCAGAGGCATCCATGCATGCTGCCCCTGCTGTTTCCTGTCCATTTCCGTGGTGTTTCCATCATTTTCTGAGGTTTCCAGGTTTTCACCCAGCCTTCCCTAGGCAGAGCCTTGGTCCCCCGCAAAAATGCTCGAGTCTCCCATTGACTTCAATGGGGTTCGTTATTCGAAACGAGCACCCGAGCATCGGGAAAAGTTTGACTCGAATAACGAGCACCCGAGCATTTTAGTGATCGCTCATCTCTAGTAATAATATAGATAGTTAACAAGATTAAACTGTACATATTAAAATGCTTAGTAATAAATTGAATTTTTTAGTTGTCATACTTCAAGATCTTGTCAGGACTGTTTTGTCATGGCATTTACTGATAAAGTGAAATATGCAATGTAAAAAAGGCCATAAAATAATAAATAAAAAAAATTGTTGCAAAAATGCAATAAAAGTCTAATGAAAAATGTAAAACAATGTGAACAATTACAGAAATAATTTTCTTTAAAGAGGTTTTCTGGATTCAGGTGAATGGGACAAAGCTACAATACCCTCCATAGCCTTTATTAAGATGATGTGTGCAGTGCGTGCCCCAGCCTCTTTAAACAGATGATTATGGAAATTCAAGGATATGACCCCTAGCAATCTATTTCTGGCTTATCCTCAGGATAGACCATCAGTATTATGAACCCAGAAAGCCCCTTTAAGGACTCTTTCAGACAAGCATATCTAGTGTAGAAAACGTGCTCTGTGTGGAGCATGATTTCCCATTACGGACTCAGCTGGTTTCACAGGATCTCACAGCATAATAATGTTTTATAATGCTGTGTGTCTCTGCATGACCTTGCTTCTACAGAATTATACTGACGTAATGTTGTAATTATAATTCTGTAGAAGCTCAGCCAGAGACATACAGCAATATTAATCATTATAACGCCCATGCAATCCTGTGAAACCAGCAGTGTCCATAAAAGGAAATCACGCTCCCACACGGAGCACGTTTTCCACACTGGACATTAGAGATGAGTGAATCATTGAAAAAATTTTCGCCAAACTTTTCCTAAAATTCGTGTATTCGACAAATAGATTCGTTGTATTTGCGTACAAAATATACGTTATTATGTGCTGTTAGCGAACATTCGCTCACCAATAACGATCGTTCATTTACAAAATGTACGCAACTTCTTAGAAGACATACGCATGAGCGTACAAATAGCTTACGAATCTTAGCGTACTATTGTCTAAGCGATTAAGTAATACGCAGGCACGTACGAGGAGAGGCCACGGCGTGCACTCCTCAGAGACACAGCGAATATTCGAGACACATATATATGGTAAATAGTGCAAATACATTATTATAAGTATAATATAAACATTTTAAATATCACCTACCTAGTATGCTCACGGACATGTTTAAGTCTCTTTTCTTCTGACGCTTGTCATAGAACTGGAGCAGAGTCCCAAACTCAGTCGCAATTTGTAATCCACATAGGCAAAATTGTAATCCAAATGGGTAAAAAAATAGCAGCAAAGGTTCCCTTTAAAAAACCCTCTTTCGAGGGGCTCCCCTGAAAAGGGGGAAAAAAGGGATGAGGGGCACGTATGCGCAACTTGGATAAACAAACTTTTTTTTTTGATGGGGGAGTCCTAACAATCCATGGCCATCTGGGTGAGGACAAACGCGGGGCAACAAAACTAAAAACAAGGGCCAACTAGTGCCCACCCTTCAGGATAAGTCCATGTTGTGGCTCCCATAAAAACTGCTGGAATTACTTAAAGGCCAGCAGGTCCTCCTCACTGCTGCTGGAGCTAAAGGACATGAGAGGGTGCTCCTGCCTCATCATGAAAGCTGCCCTGGCTGCGGCAGCAGACCCCCGCCGACCTCTCAAGGATGGTCTTCTTGGTGACTGGACTGTCACACTGGCAAAGGCTATCACACTGGCAAAGGTAACTTGGGCCCTGCCCATCACTCTGTAGTGGCCAGATCCTCCTGCCGGCATACCAGGTGACAGAATCTCCGGCTGTTAAACGGTAACGGTCTTCCACGAGCGGCGGACTGTGCGGCCTGCAACTGCCATGGGCATGGCAGTTGGTAGTGGTACTGTACCACAGTTGGATGGTACACGAAAGTGTTCGTGGTCATCTGTCCCACATGAAGGATCGGTGGTGGCAAATCAGGAATCAGGGGTTCCGGCTGATCCTGACCTTGGGATTTCTCTTCAAATCTCAAGGTCTCAAGGTCACAAGCCTTTTCTGCAGCCTGGGCCTCCTCACTCCAGTCTTCTGGGGGCGCTGCAGGAGTAGGTGGTCGCTTTAAGATTTTCACCCCAGTAGCAAAGGGGCCTTGGAGGCTCTTCATGGGGGTATACTCCACGTAATCCCCTGCATGGAGATTGGGGCGTATGGGCGGAAGATACAGCCACTTAACCGAACGCCGGTTAACATATAATTCCTCCGCCGTCTCCTCATCGCCGATGAAACCGACTCCCCGCTCCACGTTGAACCAAATAATGGTTCCCCTTCGGCGCTCCAGCTTAGGGTCACCGGACCGTGGGTGCTCCAACACCTGAACAACCCACTCCTCCACCAGCTTTTTATATTCCCAGAGGGTCTGGGCGTTCCGGGTGACAGCCTCAGGGACCATCAAATTCTGGCGTAAGGAGTAGTCCTTGTGCGGCGGAGCGTGAACTCCTGCCTCATAGTGGTCGTCTGCCCACAACATGCTTCCCCAGTCAGGACCTCGCTGTCTCGCCGACATCTTACTCTGCTGACTTGCCACATCTTCCTCGCACGCAGGAGAAGTGGTCGGAACTACCAGGGAGTAGTCTGCATCGCTGAATAGAATTCGTACGCAACAGCGTGTAGAGTAACTACCAGGGAGGAGTCTACGCAACAGCGTATAGAGTAACTAAATTATACGTAGAATAGCGATGCGTACAAAAGCGAAGTGAATCACCTAATATTTGGATTTGCTTCGCTGCTGAAAAATCACAAGATTCGATACGAATCAACGAATCGACGAATCGCTTCACTCATCTCTACTGGACATGCTAATTTATGAGAGGCCTAAGGCTTTAAATAGTGGAATTACTAAAGGGTTAATGTTGAACATGAGGTTTCAAACATGTTTTGACTTACCTGTGAATATTATCTTATCTTTTTGACTTGCCTGTGAATATTTCCACTATTTATACCTTTGTATGTAATGAGTAATGTATCAGCTGAAACTGTTTAGCTTTTCTGCATCTGAATAAATACAGATATGTTCTTGTAGAAAAGTTGAATCAACCTAGCTGTAATATTGGGAAGTTACAGGCAGCATGAATCTTTTAAGGAAACAATTTCCTCCACTGAAGTTGCATGAATTTTCATGTTCACATACTGTTTGATGCATAAGTTCATGTTCCAGCACATCCCCATTGACCGGCAACTGTGGGAAGCAGAGAGGACTCAAGCTGAGATGTGTAAGTAGTGTGTTAGGATGACTTTTCTCACAGTTCAATGTGTTACTTTAATATATAAGTCAAATAGATTTGACCTCATCTTTTCAGCATTTTAGCTCAGTAAATTGTGGTCTGGCGTTAACCAGCACGGGGTGATTCTGTTCCTCATTGTAGCTCTGAAAATTGACAATGGAGTAGCTGTGAACTTTGATATAAAATGTAGGGTTCTGTACTCTATAGATGTTGGGAAATATGGTCATTTTTTATATGTATAAACAAAGAATTGTTCAGCTACAAGGCTATAGACAATTGTATGGAAACTGATCATTAGAAGTAATCTCTCTTACAACGGGCATCAATACTGGAATTCACAGAGAAAATTGAACTAATTTCCAACTGGTTTTACACTGGCTCTAAACCATGATGTGGAGCCTTAGAAACCCTAGTTCTTAACGCTGGACCTACTCATGATAGAGTGATGGTCTTTCATCATTTTATCCCCAGATCACTACCCCAATGATAGGCATCAATCGGCAGTCAGGTGAGCTGCAGAAAATGTCACTCAGAGAATTGATCTTAGCTGTTATAGCAGGAGCTCAATGCCCAGGAACGTTCCTCTATCCAGGACGGACACAGGCACTACTCACTTTGCTACTGCCACTGCTTCTGATCCTGCAGTCTGGACCCACTGACCCACCTCTGTGCTCCAGCAGTAGGCCCGGCTGCTGAAATCCCATGTGTTATCTCCTGCTGCAGACTGAGACCTGTGCTTGCCAACTAGGCCTCTTCAGTCGGCCCATAGGGCACACATGTGCTGAATGCACACCCTAATCTTTACCAGCCAATAGCTGGCAAACCTGGGGTACTCAAGCCATTTTCTGCTCTGGGAAAGCGCTAGAGCAACAGATTAATCTAGCTTGATGGTTCCTGCAATGGTGTGCTATGTTTGACTACCAGTATGTTAACTTCTGCCCAATTCCTGACTCTTATTCTCTGCTAACTGACCTGTGCCTGATTAATGTATTGCCCCTTTGCTCCCTGCCCTGAACTTTGGACTGTTTCATGGATTTGCAGATATGCTGCCTGCCCTGACCTTGACCTGTTAATGACTACGAGTTTTGACTGTCCCTTCAGTGCTTCACACCGGTGTCACCGGGTCAGCAGCTTATCACTCAGAGATTTTTCCCAAAGGTAGTGAGCTGCTGCGTTCCCTGCATTAAAGTTCAGATCCCTGTATAGGGGTTAAAGGGTGAAAACCAGCGAACAGCTAGAATGATACCCTTAGGCTTAGCCCTAAGTCATTTCCATTGGTTGGCACAGTGGTTCCACACACACTGTTGTAACACGAGCATAGCAAGGTTTGGACCTGTAAACAGTAGACACAAAACAAGACAATAGTTGTCACTAACCTGAAGATCAAGCAGTGTCTGGATGGCAAGATCGCTTTAAAGTGGTTATCTCTCACATGGGGTGACGTATGACTTCGCCACATCACTGTGCTGTCTGGGCACGGTGACGTCATCAGTGATGACGTTATCATATCTGGCCAACATGATGACATCATCACGTCGCCGAGCGAGATTTTGTGCAGTTTCTTCAGTCAAGATGGCCATAACGGCTTCTCTGCGAGCAAATGGATAAGGTCATATAACTTGTTAATCGTCATGCCCATCTTGGCATTAACTCTAACATGTCCTGTTTGATTTAATTGACTGATTATTTTGTCCATCATAGAATAAATCTCAGCATGCTAATTAGAATCTCTATCTTGGCTTTAATCTCAGTATGTGATTTCCTGTTTGGAGTTATTTATTACAGAAGTTCTTATACTGTATTATGTGTTTTAAAAAAGAGAGCAGCTTCTTGCTGCATCCTCACGTGCATGTACGTGATGTGATCAGGCGGGTGCAGCACGGGCCAGGCTGTTATTGATAGCCAGGCCCCTGCTGCATCCACCGGCATTGCTGTATGCGATAATGCTGGCGGATTAACCCTTTCACCAGTCGCGGTCATGATCTAAACCCTAAGGTGAATTATATAAAAAAATAAAATAAAAACTCTGCCAAAACAACCAATTTTTAGGACACTGTGTAATATCTAGTGATCAAAAAAAATCATATGTACCCAAAAATTCAACCTATAAAAACGTTAAACGATTGGCAGAAAAATAAAAAAAAATAGCTTTTAGAAAATGATGACACAAAAAACATGTTTTTTCCACAAATGCTTTTATTATATAAAATTGAAATAAAAATTAAAAAATAGACATATTAGGTATTGCTACGTCCTGCTCTATAAAAATATCACATGATCTACTCTCTTAGTTGAACCCTGTTAAAAAAATAAATAAAAACTATGCCAAAATAGCCATCTTTTGGTCAACTTGCCCCCAAAAAATGTCATATTGAATGATCAAAAAATGTACCCAAAAATGGTACCAATAAAAATGTCAGATATTCCTACAAAAAAAGAGCCCCTGCACAAGACAATCGGCAGAAAAATAAAAGAAATGTAGCTTTCAGAAAATGAAGACACAAAAACAATATTTGGTATTGTCGCGTCCATATTAACCTGCTCTATAAAAACATGATCTAACCTGTCAGGAGAACTTCATAAAAAACAAAATATAAAAACTGTGCCACAACAGCCATTTTTTGGTTACTTTACCTCACAAAAAGCATAATATCGGACAATCAAAAAGCATATGTACCCCAAAATAGTACCCATAAAATTGTCACCTCATCCCATAGTTTACAAAATGGGGTCACTTTTTGGGAGTTTCTACTCTAGGGGTGCATCAAGAGGGTCTTCAAATGTGATATGGCAACTTAAAATTATCCCAGCGACATCTGCCCTCTAAAATCCATATGACGCTCCTTTCCCTCTGCGCCCTGCCGTGTTCCCATACAGCAGTTTACCATCACATGTGGGGTGTTTCTGTAAACTGCAGAATCAGGGGAATAAATATTCAGTTTTCTGTGGCTGTTAACCCTTGTATTACAGGGAAAAATAGATTAAAATATAAAATCTGCAAAAAAGTGAAATTTAGAAATTTCACCTCCATTTTCCTTTCATTTTTTTGGAACACCTGAAGGGTTAACAAAGTTTGTAAAATCAGTTTTGAGTAACTTGAGGAGTGTAGTTTCTAAAATGTGTTATCTCCTGTTGCACACAGAGACGTGCGCTTGCCAACTAGGCCTCTTCAGTCTGCCCTTAGGACGTGCATGTAAGGAATGCACACCCTGATCTTTACCAGCCAATAGCTGGCAAACCTGGGGTACTCATTCCATCTTCCTCTGTGGGAAAGAACTAGAGCAATAGATTAATCTAGCAGTCGCTTACATAAGTAACAGCGTTCCAGAGTTATTACCACATAAAGTGAAACATGTCAGATTTGCAAAATGCGAATGCTTATGGTGAAAACTGGCTTGGTCTTGAAGGGGTTAAAGTCTTTTTTTTTTTTTTTTACAGCTGTAGCCCTTTTTTGTTTGCTGGTATTATATATATATATATATATATATATATATATATATATATATATATATATAATGAAAAAAATGGAAAAAAAAACAGCAGCACAAGTCACTTAGGTGCAATTCCTCCAGGCTAAGGCTCTAGGCTATATTTGTGCTGGTGTCACCGAAGAGTAGAAGAATGTACCACAACTCTGTTAAATCTTCCTGAAGGCTTGGGTTCTGATTTGCCTTTCTAGCAATCCTACAAGCAGCTGTCTCTGAAAGTTTTCTTGGTCTTCCAGACCTTCTCTTGACCTCCAATGTTCCTGTTAACTTCTATTTCTTAATTATGTTTCAAATTGAGGAAATGGTAACCTGAAAACACTTAGCTATCTTCTTATGGCCTTCTCCTGCTTTGTGGTCCTCAGCCATTTTCATTTTCAGAGTATTAGACATCTTCTCAGAAGAACCCAAGGCTGCTGTTTTTTGGGACAAGGTTAGAGAAGTGTGGGTATTTAAAAAGCTTTGAAATTTGCATCACCTGGTCTTTACTAATGATTTTGAACAAGCCTTAACCCTAACAGGCTATTTAACCCCCTCAGGACCAGACAATTTTCCTTTTCTTCGGTTTTTACTCCCTGCCTTCCCAAAGCCATAACTTTTTTAGTTTTCCATTCACATTGCTGTATTAGGGCTTGTTTTTGTGGGACAAATTATACTTTTTAATGGCACCATTTATGGTTGCATAAAATGTAATGGGAAACAGGAAAAAAATTGCACAAAAAACAAAAAACAAAACAATTCTGCCACAGTTTTATGGTTTTTCTTTTTACAGCATTTCCTATGTGGTAAAACTGACCTGTTACTTTCATTCTCTTGGTCAGTACTATTACAATGTTACCACATATGTATAGTTTTTCTATTGGGGTGTGTCTGACGCTTTTATCACATTTTATTCCTTTTTTGTGTGGGAGGTGAAGTGACCAAAAAATGGCAAATTGTCCATTTTGGCTTTTTTCCATTTCGTTTGCTGTATGGGAAACATTTTTATATTTTAGTGATATAGGTGCGCACAGTGATGCTCTTGATGTTTATTTTTAAAATTGTTTATGTATTTTTATTTTTATTTCGGTGAAAGGGGGTAATTTGAATTTTTACATATTTTTTATATTTTTGAAAAAACAGTCTTCCTGTTTTATACATTTTAATAGTTCCCTTAGGGAAATATAACGAGCAATCATTAGATTGCTTTTCTCATAAGAAGCTAGTGTGCGGCAGCCTCATATCACTCAGGAGTACAGAGGCTGCCAAACACACACTCTGGTTCCCCGGATCCTGAACAGGGGGAGCCGGTGCATGGCTGAGAGCGCATTTGACGTTTCAAATGCCATGGTAATATTTTACCATGGCATCTCAGGGGTTAAATATATGCGATAAACGTTATTGTCAATCACATACATTAGTCTCGGGTCTCTGCTGTTTAAAACACCCATCTATTAAAACAGCCCTGCAATTTTTAAAAACCTAACTACTGAAGTAAATTTATGTGAGGTGGTTCCCATAATTTGCAAGGCGCTCATTTCCTTTTTTCACTCTAAATTGTACAAAACAAAAAACTGATATTACGTAACCTGTTTCCAGCCACCATAAACTTATATACGTTGGCATTCGGGAATTTAAATTTGGCACCCGCTATCCTCGTGTTTTAAACAGCAGGTACCCATTGCTAATGAAGGCTATAATGTTAATGTTGATCATACACATTTCACATTTATCATTTAGACTTTTTTTTCCAAAAAGTTGCAAAAAAGTTACAATTTTACACTAGGAGGAAGATGGAGTAGGAAAACTGGAGCAGCTTCTCTAGACAAAAGTGTTACATTTAAGGCTAGTTTCACACGAACGTTGTGTTTTGTGGCCGCAAATTGCGGATCCGCAAAAAAAAGGATGACGTCCGTATGGCATCCGTTTTTTTTGCGCATCCATTGTAACAATGTCTATCCTTGTCCACAAAACGGACAAGAATAGGACATGTTCTATTTTTTTTTGTGGGCTACGGAACGGACATACGGATGCGGGATGCGGACAGCACACAGTGTGCTGTCAGTATTTTTTTGCGGACCCATAGAAATGAATGTGTCCGCATCTTATCAGCAAAATATGCGGATCGGAGCCCGCAAAATACACTGTCGTGTGAAAGAAGCCTAAAGGCCCTTTTACACGAGCCGATTATCGTTCAAATAATCGTTAAAACGTTCGAATTTGCACGATTATTGTTGTGTTTAAACACGGTTAATGATTTAACGACGAACGATATTTCGTTCGCTTCTCGTTGATCGCATCTTTTGTCCTGCCAATAAATTTATCGTTAATCGTTCAAAAATCTTCCAGTGTAAACGAAAATCGTTTAGTCGTTGGCAGATGGTAATGGGAGGAGTCAATTGTTTATATAGGCGTTATTCATTCTAATTAGTCCATTAGTTCGGCACGTCCCATTAAAATTCCATTGGCTCGCGTAGCGACCGGAAATACGTGTCTTTATTCTCGCGTATGAATAGTTTGAATTTCAAACCTGGTTTTATTTCGGCGCGAAGATCTGCTCGTTGTTGCGTTCGTATTTCGGCCTACATTCTGCTCGCTATTGCGCTCGCAACTGCATCAGCCATCATTGGCGAAATCTTGGATTTTTGTTGCCCGAAGGAAGAGCCAAAGGTGGACAAATACAATGGACAAATACAACGCGGAATTTCTTAAGGATTTCATTGAAATCTATCGGTCATTTCCATGTCTGTGGAAAGTAAAAAGCCCAGACTACTGCAACCGATATAAAAAAAAAGAGGCGTTTGACAAACTCATACAGCATTGTCAAAAATCTTATCCCCAGGCGGATTTAAAATTTGTTAAACAAAAAATTCAAAATTTGAGAACAGTATACAAAAAAGAGCTTAATAAAGTGGAGCAATCGAAAAAATCAGGATCGGGGACAGATGAAGTATACGTTCCAAAGCTGTGGTATTATGACTTGCTGGCCTTCACTCATGACAGTGAAATTTCACGTGCATCCCAGAGCAGTTTGGAACAAGACAGTCCAGCCTGTCAGAATTCCAGCACGTCTACAGACCTTACAGACCTTGGTGACACCAATGATACCGGTCCAGAAATTGTAAGTACTTCTATATCTTTTAAAATATAACTACATTAATTTAAAAGTATTAAAAAGAATGTCCATGATAAAAATCGGAACTACAGATATCACCATAGACTCCAGCACATTCAGCAGCAGACTATGGGGATATCTGTATACCCCTTCTGGACATGTAGTTCGCCAAATATAAGTTTATAAACTACCCGAGTGGAGCGTTTGTGCCCCCTTACTTGATATCATACAGTCAGCTCATCGCTGATCTCCCCAGCGCGCTGTCTGTCTCTTCTCCCTACACGTCGGCTCCCGTAATTACTGCACGGAAGTCACGTGTGCCGGCAGGGAGAAGAGACAGCCAGCGTGCTGGGGAGATGACACAAATCCGGATAGCTGGTGGCTGGTCTGGTGGAGGCACGGGGAGGGGAGGGGGTGTTTGAATGGGTGGCGATGCGGGCTGCTGATACAGATTCGCTCAGTGTGGCGGCATGGAGCTCCTCCTCTACGACTCCATAGCTTACCATGATTACCCAAAAAAAAATATACCCAACAAATAGACATCCACATTTGCCCTGTATGATTCTTACCATAGCGTTCTCCTTCACTTTGCCTCCCCAATAGTCAGCCATCAGCTGTGTCTTTACCCACCCACATGGAAAGAAACCCCTTGGCATCCATGTTTTGTTCCAATTCCTCATGCGGCCTATGGATGATTGATAGCCACAATCTTGTTGACTGACGCTAGTTCACGCTTCCATCAGTGTCCCATTACAGTGGAGTATATGTGTTGCATTAAAAATTTTTGATTTTTCTTCCAGTGTTCACAGGAAGTCTTAAATAATACCAGCGATGAGACTACTCCTTCGATTTTTCGTCCACAACCATGCTCAACGCCTCTGCCAGCTGCACTTAGGAGGAAAAAAAAAAACAACAGCAGACCTTCTACATCAGGCTACAAAATTATTAGACCGTGGAGTGGACGAGTTTGAGGGTATAGGCTTGAATGTTGCCGGAAAACTTCGACGAATGGATGACCGTCAAAGAATTTATTGCGAGAAACTTTTAACTGAGCTACTTGCTAAGGGTTTACTTGGGGAGCTCGATGCTGACACAGTCCTAAGTAGTAGACGGCAAACCCCTTCAACAAGTGCCCCCCCTGTCCCTCAATCGGCTACTTTTCACAGATATGGCAACAATTACCAGACACAGCCAATAATGCAGGGCAACCATTTTTACCCTGGACCAACTACTGCACCGGACTACAGTTACACATCTTTATAATGGAGTTATAACAGTTCCTTGTTACGGCACTTATGTTTGCCCTTTTTTTGGCACTTGTGTAATAAATTGTTAAACTTAAATAAAGTTATTGATTTGTGATGGTTAATGTATGATTTTGAATACTTTTGATCTGACAATAGTTTTTTGGAAGGTAGCATAAAAGACCCCCCCACGGGCCAAAAAAAATTTCCTACATACGGCCATTTCTCGGCTCATTGTGTGCAAAACAACCTGTGTAAACATCCAATATCCTAAAGGCCCCTAGACGGGCCGATGTCTCCCTGTCTGAGCGCCGATCGTGCAGGGAGCCTTTACATGTCCCGATGAATCGAGCGCTGGGCCGCACGAGTGATCAATGTATCACTCGTGCGGCCGGGAAGCTCCATACTGTCAGGCGCACATCGCCTGTTTACACAGGGTGATGTGCACCCGACAGATTGGATCTTTTGAGGTGCCGGTCGTGTAAAGGCTCCCTGCACAAGGTCGGGTCGTGTAAAGGCTCCCTGCACAAGTGCCGATGTTGCTGATCGGCGTTCGGGCAAGGAGACTCATCGGCCCGTGTAAAAGGGCCTTTAGAGTATAGAGGTGCCTGTATTGTGAAGTCTACTGGCCAGCAGTGCCTATCTCCTGGGTATTAGCTATACCCCCCGTGTTATATATATATATATAAGGTACTGTTTCAGAGTCCATGCACATGGAGGAATTTGGGCGATATCCTCTGGTGGAATCCACTGCTGGGACGCGCAACCTGCCGTCAACCGCCAGCAGAATTCTAAAGAAAGTGACATGTCACCTTATAGCGGAATTACGCTGGCATATGCCTGTGGAATGGGCATCCCATGTAAATGAATGGGACGCACAGACCCGCGCCAGACTGCATGCGAGGATCTCCCATGCAATTTCAAAATGTGCATGGGCCCTAATTACCAAAATGATGACCACAAACATAACCCACCTATTACAACCACCATTCTATAATTTCATTTCTAATTGTGCCAGTGTAGGAAGTCAAGTCACAATTTGAAACTTAATAATCCCACATCACATATTTATCACATTATAAAAAAATCACAAGTCAATTTCCAGTGTATAAATGTTTAATGCACAAATACACATGTACACTTGTTAGTACATTGCAACATTAATAGTAAACTTGTTTTCATAGTAGAGTAGCGTGTGAAATTATTTTTTCCACATGTACAGATACACGTTTAGATGTGTAGGTAATTTTTTTGCAAACATTTGTAAAAAACAAACAAAACATTTTAATAGGTAAACATCACCTATTCACAACAAGGTAATTACACATGAAATACTTCCTCCAGGAGATCAGACATTTCACTAAAAGCAACTTGTAGATTTCTAATGCTTTTAGCAATAGAAAGCATTTGAATGGAACAATTTTTGAATAGCGATTTCATCCTCAGTATGCCTGAGGAATCTGGGCTCTTCACTTTCTCATCTATAAGTTCTGAAACAAAAAAAAATAAAAAAAAATAAAGGAAAATGGTTGTCAGTTTCAATGGGTATTTGAAAAATAATACAGTTAAATATTTATATAGTAATATCCTATATACTATTAGTTTTTTACAAACATAATACATTTCACGTGAAAGAATGACGCTCCTGCCTTCACCCTCTACAGTTCCGAATGAATTTTGCCAGTCTGTATGAGTGAGCACTGTTTGTCACAGCAAGTGAACGAGTGCTTTGGCCCTTAGAAACAGGCAATTATATATATAATTTAGGAAAACAAGAATCACTCCACAGATAGTTGGGTGCCAGTGGTGTGCATCGATGTAGCTCCAATCATGAATATCACCAGGAAACTCTACGTCACTCTAGGCAGGAAAAATGGCAACGGTGGTTTATTCGCACAAAGTGAAACAGACGTGACAGGTTTCAGCTCCTACATCAGAGCTTTTCTCAAGTATGAATAAACCAACGTTTGCATTATACTTACCTAGAGGGCCGTTCAGTTTCCTGGTAATTATATATACACACATACATATATACACACACATTCATACAGTGAAACCTCTCCAAAAACCACCTTTGAGTAGACCACCCCTTAGCCAGACCAGATTTACTTTGACATATTTTCAGATCCCCATTGATTATGCATTCGTTGAGAAGACCACCCATCTAGAATAGCACATTTTTGTGCAATTTTAGGTGGTTGGCTCAAAGAGGTTTCACTGCATACATATAGACACATACATACACACATATATATTTCTTAACAACGGCAACTATTTGGCTACAGTAATTATGTAAGTAGTTATGTAACATAAACCAGTCTTACCACACGATGAGCCACTGCTACTGTCCACCCGTTTCATGCTTGTCGTCCAGTATTATTTTGACAATCTGAATTTGGCCTTAAAATTGAAAACAATATAAATAAGAAAAAAATTTAATAAATACACACACTTACACTCACTTAAGTATTTGCATCCCTAGGTATACCTTCATCTTTAATAGCCTTGCTGCCAATATTATCGTTTTCTTCTGAGTCTTCATTTCCCACACTCTGTACTACATAACAACAGTTAAAATTAATACACACTACATAGAGATATATTTAAATTTGTATCATACATTCACATTTATTTTGTATTTATCAATAAGGTAAAAGAGCACAACAGGAAAATCTATTTCGTCGACCAGGAGGGACAGCGGGTCACTTACCTCCGTTGAGCTGTGACGGAGTTGCAGAGTCAGAGCAGAGTTCCCTAGTCTTTTGAATAGACCAGAACTCAGATAACAGGCAGCTCTGTGGGAGAGCCGAGTGTTTCACTGAGTTGCGGTCTACAAACTCACTGTGCCGGAGTACCGGTCACGTCACCGCTACCCTGGCATACCACAACTAGGGGAGGAGATGGTCACATCTGGGAGGTAACTGAGCCGCTGCCCTACTGGGCAGGCACAATAATTAATAAATAATAATATTTTTACTGGAGTGCTTATTTCAAGAAACTACGTTTGACTTCTATGTAAATGTACCTGTGTTTGCAACTGTAGTCACATCATTTTGGTTCCAATCCATCAATTTTAATTTTTTTCGAGTGCCTATAGTGAAACATTGTGGTTAAAGTATCATAAGATGGAGTTTTAAAAAAAATATATAAAATAACAATTCACTACCAAGGTTTGCATCGTCTCCGTCCTCTGTCTGTCTGTCTGAAGTCCAAGTACCTGTGTTGATCAAATTAGAACTATAAGACTAGGTTCACACCGTTATGGCAATCCGGTTTTAAACGATCCGCTTATCAAAAACCGTACAATTCTAGCAGGATGGATAGATATCTATATATAGATATAGGTGAAAAGGTTACAGCACTTCTTTTTCTAGTGAAAAAAATATAAATTTTTTTTTCTCACTTGCTTGAAAATGGTCTCGTAGGGGCAGACCAAAATGTTGCATCCTTTGAATGTGGGAATCAAAGCACAATTTTGTTTTATATGTAAATCAAAGTGCTGCAAACTTTGTACCTTTATCTATAGTGGACATTGACCAAGTGCTGGATTGCTGGCACCACCATCTATACACTAGTAGTGCTTTGCCTTCTTTTTTTATTTGGATATATACATATATAGAGAGTGCGAGGAATAGAAAAACAGAAATTTAAAGAAAAAGCGAACCAAGGTGAGCCAAAATGAAAGTGAAAGAGCAAAAGATAAATACAAAAAAATTATGTATTACCTGAATTTTCCTCTACGCTGCCTTCCATTATTTGGTTAACTTCTATCTCCACCGTTGAAGTACAGTCTACAAAAAGAAAAATATCTATATTATTAAGATTGAATATAAATGAGAGAGAGAGAAAGAAAGAGAGAGAGAGAGAGAGAGAGAAAGAGAGACAGAGAGAAAGAGAGAGAAAGAGAGACAGAGAGAGACAGAGAGAAAGAGAGAGAAAGAGAGAGAAAGAGAGAGAGAGAGAAAGAGAGAGAAAGAGAGAGAAAGAGAGAGAAAGAGAGAGAAAGAGAGAGAGAGAGAGAGAGAAAGAGAGAAAGAGAGAAAGTATTAAAATATTACCAGAATTTTCTATTTCTCTGCCGTCCTTTCCTTTCATTGATTCCCTCTCGCTGCCGTCCTTTTCTGTGTTTGATTCCCTCTCGCTGCCGTCCTTTCCTTTCATTGATTCCCTCTCGCTGACATTACTCTCCACAGTTGAAGTACACGCTTGTAAGAAAAAAAAAAAAGGAAAAATACATTTTGCGCTGCCATCACATAAACATTCCGTCAGCTGCTGCTGTCCCGCCTCAACGACTCACCGCTCAGCTCACGGGAATGTTTATAAAGTGTTTCTTGGAGAACTACAGGTCCTCGCAGGGACATACAGATATCCCCATAGTCTGCTGTGGAATGTGCAGCAGGCTATGGTGATATCTGTATGTCCGTATTTTAGCTTGGACATTCTCTTTAATAGTGAGGGGGAACTAATTCCTCCCTGTGAGTGTCCATGATCCTGATGTCAGTGTGAGTAGCCTACCTTGATTTCCGCTGCTTGTGTGCACCCTCTTCTTATGATTCTTCTTTTTATCAGAAATAGCTTTAGAGGCTTTACATAGAAATAATAAAGAAAAATGATATTACATTGTGAAGACATAACCAGTTTGTAATATATTAGACACATACAAGCACACACTAATTTGATATATATTTAAAAGGATAGTGATGAGTGGATTTAATGCGAACGTAATACTTCTGCGAATACTAATACTACTTCTACGAAATAACAACGTCTGGGATGCGTTCGTACATGATATATATCATGTACGAACGCATACCAGACGTTATTATTTCGAAGTATTACGTTCGCATAAAATCCACTCATAATTCGTTCTAAATGCGTTCGCAAGTAGCGATCTTTTAATATGCTTTGAATTCGGTAGTAATTACCTTTTGTATGTTGACGGATCTGTCTTCTGATATCCCGAAGTCGGTCTGGCTCTTTATTCTTCATATCTGACCATTTTTTTTGGAGTTGATCTTTGGTTCTTAGAATACCGAATTTACGATACAGCTTGCGAATGATCATGGACATAATTTTTTCTTTCCTAGAATTCGGCCGCTCATACGCTTGCCTCCGCTGATCATAGTCATGATCATCCATTAATTGAATGAAGAGCTCCGTCTCTCTTCTTCCCAGCGGTGACGCTCTCCTTCTGTCTTCCATGCTTGGCAATTACAGAATGCGCGGGAAACGTTCGGCTCTTCCTTTTAATACAAGCGTACATAATTACGTCGGGTTGGTCCGCCCATTTTCGAGCGTCCATAGGTTTACTATATCGGTCATGTGCGGAAACGTCAGACGCAAAGCCACGCCTATTCTCCCTCTTCATACCAATGACGCACTTTTATATTAGCGAATAAATACTCGTTTAAACGAACGAAAATACACATTTGCTGTTTATGTTTCTGTAAATGCAGCGATCCATTGTGGGAGGGAACGGTGTAAATTGTGCGCCATAGTGACAGAAAGCGAGTGTTGCAGCTGTAGGAGCGTGCATAGCAGTGTAGGGATGCATTGTGGGAGGGAACGGTGTAAATTGTGCGCCATAGCGGCAGAAAGCGAGTGTTGCAGCTGTAGGAGCGTGCATAGCAGTGTAGGGATGCATTGTGGGAGGGAACGGTGTAAATTGTGCGCCATAGCGACAGAAAGCGAGTGTTGCAGCTGTAGGAGCGTGCATAGCAGTGTAGGGATGCATTGTGGGAGGGAACGGTGTAAATTGTGCGCCATAGCGGCAGAAAGCGAGTGTTGCAGCTGTAGGAGCGTGCATAGCAGTGTAGGGATGCATTGTGGGAGGGAACGGTGTAAATTGTGCGCCATAGCGGCAGAAAGCGAGTGTTGCAGCTGTAGGAGCGTGCATAGCAGTGTAGGGATGCATTGTGGGAGGGAACGGTGTAAATTGTGCGCCATAGCGACAGAAAGCGAGTGTTGCAGCTGTAGGAGCGTGCATAGCAGTGTAGGGATGCATTGAAAAATGAACACCATCATAACGTAGGTGACACTGCATTTTTTTTTATTTACCTGAAATGATTTAAATAAACTTATGAAATAACAATGAAAACAAAAATCTCTCAGGACTATAACATGTAATCAAGGCAGGAAAATAATAAATCAGGTCAGTTACTATAGTTGAAATAAGGAAACAGTTTTTAGCTTAATTGGGGCTGCCATGGCACTGCACCTGGGCCATTGAAATACGTGCAGTATTGTTCACGGCATTGTATGGCATCATCACATTGTCGACCTGCCGTAGAAGTGCGCTGCAAAGACACCAGGCCTTGTTCTTCTGTACGCCACTCTCCTGGGCGAACCTGCTGAGAATGAATGTCCTCATGCTCCAACATGGTTGGAGGGCAGTAGGTTGCTGTATCATTGCGTCTGAGATAGTTATGTAAAATACAGCATGCCAATACTACCTGGTCAATTTTATCTGGACAAAGATTGATGGACGTGTGAAAAATCCGGAATCTGTTACAGAGGATTCCAAAAGCATTTTCCACTACACGTCTTGCTCTGGAGAGTCTGTAATTAAAAATATGTCTCTCTCTGTTAATGAGTCTTTGGGGAAATGGCTTTAACAAATGCTTTTGAAGGGGAAAAGCTTCATCCCCAATAAAAACGAAATTCTTCTGGCCTTTGGTTTGGTCATTTGGTGGCAATGAAAGTTCATTGTTTGACAATAGAGTACTAAAATGAGTTTGGTCAAAGACTCCTCCGTCTGAAACTCGGCCATTTTTCCCAACATCCACCATTATGAACTCATAGTTGGCATTCACCAAGGCCATGAGAATAATGCTGAAAAATCCTTTGTAATTAAAAAAAATAGGACCCAGAATGTGGAGGCTGCATTATGCGCACATGCTTCCCATCCAAAGCGCCTCCACAGTTTGGGAATTGCCAAAGTTTTTCAAAATCTTCGGCTATACTTTGCCATTCTTCAACACTTGATGGCAACTGTTTAAAAAGAGAAAAATGAGAAAATTATATACATACATTTAAATAATAATAGTTATAATAATTCCTTTAATAATATAGTGCCAATTTATTATGCAGTGCTCCATAGAGCTTTATATTTGCCAAATCAGTCCCTGTCCTAGGCTAAATAAAATAAAACCCAAGCTAAACACAAGCTAAATAAAAGCTAAAATAAAAATTTATATATATACACACATACATTTACACACATGATACGATATATATATCATTAGAAAATATTATAAGTACAATACAGATTAAAATAGTTTAAATTGCTAATTACCTTTAAATATTCTCCTTTTAAAGCTGTGATAATCGCCTCACACGTTTCAGGAATTATCGCACACAACGAAGGCACCGAAATGGCAGTTGTGAACTGCAGATCTTGAAGAGACCTTCCAGTGGCCAGAAACCGTAGAGTCGCTGCCAACCTTTGCTCCACTGGTATCGCCTCACGCATAACAGTGTCCTGTTTCTGTATGAGGGGTTTCACAAGAGACACCAAATGGCAAAAAGATTCTTGCGACATCCGCAAATAATTTCGGAAATCATCAGGGTTTCTCTCCTTGATCTCCTCCATCAAAGCGATGTGCGAAAATTTTTCCCTTTCTTGAAGCCATCTCTTTGACCAAATCCTCCGACGACGCTTCTTCCTTTCATTATCTTCCATTTCTTGAAGATGCAATAAAATTTCAACTGCTAACCGGCGTTTGGCTAAAAGGCTCATCTTCAAACAGAATCTCTCCTCTTGACAACAGCACTCCAGCAAACAATGAACAAAATGGAGACTGCCACATGTTGTTTTTGTACAGTAGGAGGTTATCTGGGCGGTTCATGGGTGGTAATTGAACACCTGTAAACACCTACTTCTTTTCACTTTACACCTTTCCCCTCCCCTGTAAGCAATACATCGGTTAATGTAAAAGCAACGAACGATCGTAATAACGATTATACAACGACCGAAAATACGAAGATTGTGAACGACTTCTCTTTCAATGTAAACGGTATTTACATTGCATCGTTCGATCGTTCGTCGACATACGATCGCTTATACGATTTATCTTTCCGTGTAAAAGGACCTTAAGGATAAGCCAAATTTATCAAGTAACATAAGACATTTCATAAATTGGGTATAAAGAACTCCAATGCAGGCTGAAGCAAAACTGACTTTTTCCCGATTGATAAATCTCCCATTATAAATTCTTAAGTGCACTGCACACTACATACATCTAATACATACAAAGTATATTTATTTTGAGAGCCTTTCCCTTGCATTTGTGCATTTTAAAAGTTTTTTATTTATAAAGTGAAAAACATACATCAGTTTAAGGCTACATTCAAACGACCGTTGACCAGATCCGCAAAACACTGATACCGGCCCATGTGCGTTCCGCAATTTGAGGACCGCACATGCCACGGCTATCATAGAAATGCCTATATAAGAATAGGACATGTTCTATTTTTTTGCGGGGCCGCAGTATGGAGAAACGGATGTGGACAGCACACAGTGTGCTGTCCGCATGTTTTGCGGCCCCATAGAAATGAATGGGTCTGAGCCGCAAAATATGCGGATCGGAGGCCGTAAAAACCTCTGTCGTGTGATCAAAAGGATCAAATGACAGATACAAACAACATATTCTGTCATCCATTGACATTTAAACCCTTAGTAACCACCAAAATGCCTTTTACAGTAGTCATGGCGGTGGGTCTAAGTGCTGCAAGGTTCCCCCGTGCAGCGGAGAGTGGGAGCTCGGATCTCACAACCATGCTCTTGTTCTAACAGCCCAGACCAGCAGGAGTGCTGATTTGGGCTGTTTAACCCCTTATATGCCACTGACAAATGTAGGCGGTGATAGAGGGAGAGGACTCCTGATGAGGCATGCTGGGATCTAGTATAGGCCCCAATCCTGCTGGTCAATATCAATATAGCACTAACATTAAAATACAATATGTTATAGGGATAATGCATTTTATTTTAGAAACAATCAAAAGATTGCATGTTATAGTCCCCTTGTGGGACTATTAAGTGGTAACAAGAAGTAAAAAAAAAATTGTTAAATAAAAAAAATCCAATAAAAAATACAATTTTTCCATTGAAAATACTCGTTTCAATTAAAAAAAAAATTAGCAAAAATGAATTCTCCCCCTCATGTTTGGTATTGCCGAATCAGTAACGATCCACACTACACAAATATGCCAGATCTCTGACAATAGTCTGCAACTAGCCTAAGCTGTATCACATCTTATTTTTGTGAGAACAATTTTAATTTTTAATGGCACCATTTTGGGGTAGATGTAATTTACCGTATTTTTCGCCCCATAAGACGCATTTTCCCCCCCAAAAGTACTCTGTACTCACCGCTTCCTGGTCCTCCGCTCGGCTCTGCTGTGCTGCGCACAGCGTGAGAGCGCTCTGTGACCTGACGCTGTGCGCGCCAGCTCACAGCAGAGCCAGCGGTAGCAGGAAGGCAGAGCGCGGACGGAGAGGAGCGGCGGCGTCCAGGAGCAGGAGAGGTAAGTGCTTTATTTATTTTATAAAACAGGAGGCAAATGGGGGCTCATGTAATGCTGCTGGGGACATATTTATGGCTGCTGGGGGCATATTTATGGCTGCTGGGGGCATATTTATGGCAGCTGGGGCATATTTATGGCTGCTGGGGGCTCATGAGAGGCAATGGAGGCTGGTAAAAGACATATGGGGGGCTGATATGAGGCATATGGGAGTGAAAAATACGGTAGTAAGTTAGTGGAACATACAGCAATGTTTTTTTTGCATTTTGTTTTGACAGCATTTACCACACAGTATAAATGAAATGTTGACTTAATTCTGCAGGCCAGTATGGCAACATTTATGCAGCCTTTTATGTTTTAGGGGTCTTGTCCATGGGAGAGCTCGATCCTCAAGCATACAATGCAAAACTTCTGTATTGCCATATAATATGTCTATAAGCATAATATAAGGCAGAACCTCATAGGAATACAAAAAAGAAGATCTACGGGGCTTCTTTAGACAACTGGCTTTTATGGGTACCTATCTGCACTGGGATGCCAATAGGATGACAAAGGAAGCCCACTTAACCTGTCTAACTGCTTATATTTCAAAGTCACTATTGACTGTGACATCTGAAATGTTAACGGATAGGATTGAAACTGACACTCACATTGCTGGTGGCTGCAAATGTACAACACATGTCATGGAGGGGTTAAAATAATCGGAATATTTCCTCATTTAAAATTTTTGGAACATTTTTTGAAGTCTGATGAGAGGATTATTACTTCACACTTTTTTTTCTTTTCTTTTTCTGACTTCTGGAATACAGTTAATAGACAAGGCGAAGAAAACATAAAGCCATAAAAATTGTTTCATATCCAGATAATTAATGGATTACAAATTTTACTGTGTAATAAAACTGTTTAGCTGTCTCATTTATGCATTGAAGATATTTTAAAGGCTTTCACAGTAAAGGGGTCAGAAAGGAATGCTGAAATGTGCATCTGTTGAATAAATTGACTTATTTTTTTTATTTTTTTTAACATGAAAACATTATGATAACCTTAAACCAAGGTTTATGGGGAAGTTTATTCTACTGTTTGTAGTTTGATAATAACAGACCATCCAACTGACATGGGCTCCAAAAGTAAAAGGAACTCAAACTTAAATAAAAAAGTATACGGCTAAAAGGGTTTCTGATCTTTAATAATTCGATTAACAGCTTACTAATGTAGTGTCTGTAGCTAAAATACGTTATACCTCTGTAAGCCAGCTTAATAGGTAGTCATATGACCACCTTCCTGGCAATTATGTCCAACTTGTGCAGTGCCTGGTACTTTGAACACATGATTATTTCTCCTCACCAATTCTCTGTAATACAGTAGGACTCAAATCACATGCTTCTATCTTACTGGTCTCTTACCTCTCTTACTGGTCTCTACCTTTCTTTCTCTGGGTGGATCATGTTTCACATGCTGGACAGCAGATTCTATAACTTATAGTATATTGCATGTATATGCAGATATAGACCAACCATATAGTTAATATGTGGAGAGATGATGGAATAGAAAAGTGACCTCAATAAATGGCCATGTTAAGTTATGAATTTATTTTTCTCATGGTTGTCCTTTGATCTCATTATAAAGTTAAACACTATTTTTTATAGCATTTTACAGCGAGAAAACAACTGTAAAACAATCCATGATTTGGGTGGAGGCTGCTTGTAATGGATTATTGAGCCCATAGATTTATTACAACAGTGTGCATAAAGCCACTTTACAATTACTGTTCTTCTGCTAAGATGGTCAACTATGGGAAAGATCAGGGTGTAGACCCTCCTGGACCACACAAGTGGCATGCAGAAATTCTTCAAAAAGAAGAGCTTACGTTCTCCATCTGGAGCATTAAAGATGGAGGCAGAAGCTGCATAAGCAGACTGCAGAAGAATGAGATCTATATAGTATTGCAGACTGTCAAGAAAGTGAGCCAAATTTAGCTGCATTGTCTAAAGTGTCAGGAAATCTCCTGCATGCTCTCAGATCAGTGATAATTAAGCTTTTTGACATTAAATCTAAAGTGCAGCAGTTTGGAAATGAGGTGGAGGGCAGGAAAACACTTAAGTTACAGCAATGGTGGACTACAATGGTAAGTATTTGATTGGGTTGAGATCTGGGGACTGTGGGGGTCAATCCAGCACCTTTACTTCATTATCATTGAACCATTTCATCGCCAATCTTAACATATGCTTCAGGTTGATGTCCTGCTGGAACACTATGTCGTCCTTTTCATACCCATATCATAACCTGATTGATTCAATTTTTATTATATTTGTAACAGGGATGGTTTCTTTATAGATTTTATGTTACTAAGACTTAAATCTGTCATACAGTGACTAAATGATACCACCATAAAGTGACTAATACTGCCATTCTATGGGTAATGCTGCCAAAAAGTGACTGATTAAAGGGGCTATAAGACACCACTTACTCCCCAGAAACCGTCCTTCATAGCGCAGTGGGAAAAAGACTTGGGACAGATATACTCAACAGAACAAGTTAACATGTTGCTAGCACGTACTCCTAAAGTCTCTAGATGTGTACGACTGCAGGAGAATTACTACAAATTGATGATTAGATGGCACTATACCCCTGATAAATTACACAAAATGTACACTACTACATCCCCAGTGTGTTGGCGGTGTAATTCGGAAATGGGCACCTACCTACATATATGGTGGTCCTGCTCCGTTATCTCTACTTTTTGGAAATCTATCTGTAATGTCCTATCAAAGGTGCAGGAAATCCCCATTCAACCCTCTCCATCTGTCTGCCTCTTGAGTATGCCACCGTCTACGCTCACTCCCACTAGCTCGGTACAGCTACAACACCATCTCCTAGCAGCAGCGAGATTATTAATAGGAGCAAAATGGAAATCCATAGACGCCCCCACAGTAGCGCAATGGTTTTTAAAATGCGACCAAATCTATAGGTTAGAGCAAATTGCTCACTGGGATTCCAAAGTATCCTCGAAATTTGAATCCATTTGGGGGCCCTGGAAAAAATTCAGGGATTTGTGAATCTGATGCCATTGTATTGAGGGAGCAAGATATAGGCAACCACCTTTTGACAGTAGTCTTTTTGACTGTGTGGGTGTTCGGGTCTGCGTGTCTGGAGTGAGTTTTCTGAACTGAAAGTAAATGGGCCGAATAATTTTCAGTTTTATTATTATAAAAAAAGTTTAAATGATCCAATACATTTCGTTCCACTTCACAATTGTGACCCACTTGTTGATTCTTCACCAAAAATTTAAAATATTATATCTTTTTGTTTAAAGCCTGAAATGTGGCAAAAGGTTGAAAAGTTCCAGGGGGCCGAATACTTTCGCAAGGCACTGTACATAGCGTCTATGAGACCATGACTTTGTTCTCAGGCAATTTAACTGTGAAAGGAGAGTCTCAGTTTTATTCAACAGTTCTGTATGGAATAGTGCAGGCTGATACTTATGCTGTTTCATATGGTAACCATACTCTGCAGACACAATGTGAAAAGACAGAAATTGAGCCATATAGTATGCAAATAACAGGGCCATAGAGTGTCCCTATAACACATGCCGTAGCGTGAAAATGTTTCAATGTCATACTTTGAGCAAATAAAATGAGGCAGTAAAATGAGTTACCCAATATGACACTGTATGATTAGTAATGCTATACCTCGTTTTGCACTAGGAATTAGAACTCTTTCACAGGGAAATAGGGTTTGTGTTGTGAATATGTTGGTTTTATCCACAAACTAATCTCCAACAGTGACTGAAGGTTTCCAGATGATATTTCTAAAACAATGAACCAAAATTGAAATGTGTTTTTCGCCTATTGAAGTGTATATTCTGTATATATTTATTAAAAAAACAAAAAACAAATTCAGCTGAACCTATAGAAAGGGCAGGACACAAATGCTACCAGATCTTCTTTGAATTCGATAGAGAAGGAGCAAACTGAAGGGTTTGAAAAGGAGCAAACTGACCACCACTACTACATGGCCGCGGTGGCCATAACTAGGGGCAACGGCCTGACTGATGTGTGTGGGACATGGAAATACAAATAGGCAAATCTTCTAAATGGTACATTTTATATTGTCAATGCAATTTAGGATAAATCCCAAATTGGACTTAATACTCAGTTGTCTGTGGTGTCTGTGGTGTTCAAATTATGTTAAATTTCCCCCTTCATGGAAAGAGGGTGCAGCCGCAGCACAAGAAATGCACGTCCAGTCGTTTCGTTGCTGATCATGGTTACACCCAGAGAGCTAATTTTATTAGAAATACATGATGGTGTAATCACACCCCCCTTTGTCATCAATTTTAATATATCCAATCACAATCATACAAGTATACATTAAACAACAAATCAAATGAATGATGATGACAGCCAATGGCATACACATTACTTCATCTATCTGGGAAATTCCATATGCATTATTAACTTCTGCTAAGTTCCTCTTTTCCTATAGACGTATCAAGTGATTATGAGTCATTTTTATTTTTAAGCATATGTGACATCTAATGGAGATTAGAGATTATAAGATATAAGAGATATGGATATGGAGACCACCTGATAATGAAATACAACCTTAGCACAATTGTGTTCACCAACTAACTAAATTTCTTTAACAATATAAATACATTCTATTAGTAATAATACTGGTATGGCTATATCTAACTATACAAACTACATTTGTGAGATGGGAATTCCCCTTTAATGCAGTGCAAATTGTGCCACAATAGTAAAGTAAATGCTTCACTATGTGCATATTGCTTTGTAGCACTACAGCTATGCAGTAAAGTTCTAATTGAAGATAGCGCAATAAAGAACTTGTGATGCTACTGGTTACTATTAGTTAAATACACAGATGGGAACTAGATATGTTTTCTATTAAATTTTCTGTACGTGCAAAGCTAAACTCATTTTACTGTTTGAACAGAAATACACGTAGCTTAATTTGTTTCCATGGGAGTGAATGATGAAATTCACTTATTACAGAGGATGCATTAGAAGCAGTAGTAGCCCAACTCAGGAGCAAAATTTCATAGAGGAAAACATTTCAAATAGCAGCCGAAAGGTGGAGTATGCCTATGTGGTTAAGTAGTTGTAAAAATAGGAATGCACGGTAACCCTACAGTTGATCGAAAGTGCCAATCGCTATACGATAAGTATATAGAATGAATATTTCATGTTATGAAAAATAGAACATTCCATTATACTTAGCAAACTCAGCATGCTGCAAATGTATAACCCTAGTATTTAATATTTTAGCATCTTGGGGAATTTCTATGTTATAGAGAGGAGCAAGGTTGCAGGTTTGATATGATTCATAACATTACAAAACCGTATTGCATGAGACAATGGAGGCTAAAATGTAGGCCTGTGTGTTAGCTTTAACGGGTTAAATTTAAAATGAGCTACGGATGTCGCTTTCCTGATCTGCATATTTTGCGGCTCAGATGCGGACCCATTCACTTAAATGAACACTGTGTGCTGTCTGCATCTGTATGTCCATTCCTATTTTTGTCCATTTGAGGACAAGGATAGGCATTGTTACAGTGGATCTGCAAAAAAAACGGATGCCATACGGAACATCATCCTTTTTTTGCGGATCCGCAATTTGCAGACTGCAAAACACAATGTTCGTGTGAATGTAGCCTAATACAGCACCTCATATCTTTTACATCCAGTATAATACAGCGCCCCATATCTCGTACATCCAGTGACGTCTCCTCTGATGTAGATCTTCTCTTTCTTCATCTTCTCCTTTCAGACCAGATGCCATTTTTCAGCCATTTCTCATCTCTGCAGTTTGACAGAAAAAAATCTTAGTTTACTACTTTTCCATCATCCTACCACCCCCAGTACTGTGCCACTAGTACCACACAGATAGTGCCCTTCAATAACTATTGGCACATAGTGTCCTAAAATAACTGCGCCCAGTAAATAGTGTCCCGTAATAGTTTGAACATAACGTCCCCCAGAAATAACTACGCTGATACTGTGCCAGGGTGCCCCCTACAGTAATAGTGCCCTCCACAGTAATAGTGCCCCCCAAAGTCCCATCTAATAATTCTCTGCCAGAGTGCACTTGTTAGTAATAGTGCCCCCAACAGTACTAATGTCCCCACTGTGCCCCAGAAGTAATAATGCTTCCAATGTGCCAGTAAGAAGTGCTCCCCACCCATAGATGCCCCCCAAATTATGTGCCAGTAAGAAACGCCCCAATAATGCGCCAGAAGTTCCCCCCATTGATTCCCCCCAAAATCATGTGCCAGTAAGAAATGCCCCCAGTGCCCCCATGTGCCAGTAAGAAATGCCCCAGTGCCCCCATGTGCCAGAAAAATGCCCCCAGTGCCAGTAAAAATACCCCAGTGCCAGTAAAAATGCCCCCAGTGCTCCCATGCCATAAAGAAATGCCCCCAAGTGCCAGTAAGAAATGCCCCCAGTGCCAGTAAGAAATGCCCCCCAGTGCCCCATGTGCCAGTAACAAATGCCCCCAGTGCCCCCATGTGCCAGTAACAAATGCCCCCAGTGCCCCATGTGCCAGTAAAAATGGCCCCAGTGCCTGTAATAATGCCCCCAGTGCCAGTAAAAATGTCCCCAGTGCCCCCTTGTGCCAGTAAAAATGCCCCCAGTACCAGTAAAGATGCCCCCAGTGCCCCCATGTGCCAGTAAAAATGCCCCCAGTACCAGTAAAATGCCCCCAGTGCCACTAAAAATGCCCCCAGTGCCAGTAAAAATGCCCCCAGTGCCCTAATTTGCCAGTAAAAATGCCCCCAGTAAAAATGCCCTGTGTCCCCATGTGCCAGTAAAAATTCCCCCAGTGCCAGTAAAAAGCCCCCAGTGCCCCCATGTGCCAGTAAAAATGCCCCCAGTGCCCCCTTGTGCCAGAAAAATGCCCCCAGTGCCAGTAAAAATGCCCCAGTGCCCCCATGTGCCAGTAAAAATGCCCCCAGTGCCAGTAAAAATACCCCGGTGCCCCCATGTGCCAGTAAAAATGCCCCCAGTGCCAAGTAAAAATGCCCCCTGTGCCCCCATGTGCAGTAAAAATGCCCCCAGTGCCAGTAAAAATGCCCCCATGTGCCAGTAAAAATGCTCCCAGTGCTAGTAAAATGCCCCCAGTGCCCCCATGTGCCAGTAAAAATGCCCCCAGTGCTAGTAAAATGCCCCCAGTGCCCCCATGTGCCAGTAAAAATGCCCCCAGTGCCAGTAAAAATGCCCCCATGTGCCCCCATGTGCCAGTAAAAATGCCCCCAGTACCAGTAAAATGCCCCCAGTGCCCCCATGTGCCACTAAAAATGCCCCCAGTGCCAGTAAAAATGTCCCCAGTGCCCTCATTTGCCAGTAAAAAATGCCCCCAGTAAAAATGCCCTGTGTCCCCATGTGCCACTAAAAATGCCCCCAGTGCCAGTAAAATGCCCCCAGTGCCCCATGTGCCAGTAAAAATGCCCCAGTGCCCCCGTGTGCCAGAAAAAATGACCCCAGTGCCAGTAAAAATTCCCCCAGTGCACCCATGTGCCAGTAAAAAATGCCCCCAGTGCCCCCATGTGCCAGTAAAAATGCCCCCAGTGCCAGTAAAAATACCCCCAGTGCCCCCATGTGCCAGTAAAAATGCCCCCAGTGCCAGTAAAAATGCCCCCTGTGCCCCCATGTGCAGTAAAAATGCCCCCAGTGCCAGTAAAATGCCCCCATGTGTCAGTAAAAATGCCCCCAGTGCCAGTAAAATGCCCCCAGTACCCCATGTGCCAGTAAAAATGCCCCCAGTGCCCCCATGTGCCAGTAAAAATGCCCCCAGTGCTAGTAAAATGCCCCCAGTGCCCCCCATGTGCCAGTAAAAATGCCCCCAGTGCCAGTAAAAATGCCCCCATATGCCAGTAAAAATGCCCCCATGTGCCCCTAAAAATGCCCCCAGTGCCCCCAATAGAGCTCTGGTCCATGACTGCTACAATAAAAAAAAATAACACTAATACTTACCTCCATCAGGCTGGCAGCAATGTGATGCAGGCCTCTTCCGGCCCGTGTCCCACGCTGTACGGCTCAGGCGGCCTCTAATAGGGGAGACGCCCCTCAACGGGCAGGGGAGACGCCTCTCCCTCCCCTGCCCCGCAGTACAATACAGGCATCTGTATCGCCTGTATTGGCGATACAGATGACTATGGAGATGAGCGCTTCCACAATGGAAGCGCTCATCTCCCTCTGCCCCGCCGCCGCCCCCATCTGTGCGCAGGGCCACGCCCCCTGGCTTAGGGGCCCGGTCACAACTGCGACCCCTATAGCTATGCCACTGCATACAGGATACAGAGACGTATTGTCATAGAGATGAGCGAACTTCTTGAAATTCGTTTGGTGCCCCATTTGTTTTTCAAAATATTTTATTTGTGGCCGAATCGATTCTATGATACAAATATGCTCTAATTGACTTGATAATTGGTATATGACACTCTGAAGTCTCCTAGGACTCATATTTGTTTATATCTTTTTTATGTTTTTGCTCTCCCATCCCTTTTAAAGCATCAGACAGCATCACAATTTTCAACTGTATTTGCATCCTAGGGACACAGATACAGTTGTGGACAGACAGGGAACCACAGCCAAGAATAGAGATTCCCAGCACTGGTCCCTTTAACCAGTGGCATTGTGAGGTATGTGATACTGTCTGATGAGCCACTGTGTCTAATTCTATCATATAGTATACTTTCTGCTAAGTCACTGTATCTAAGGCTAAGCTGCTGTATAAGCCTTTCATATGTGATACAGTATACTAATATTGTGTTTTCTTATACAAAAAATGTAATTGAATAAAGTCCCCAGACATAACTTTCTTTGGGCCCACAGAAATGCCTTTTCCACCCCTGACCCTGACAAGTACTTTATTAGCCTTCTTCCTCTGTCAAACTCTTTAAATGCCTAAGCCATTGACCGCAGCATGTGAGGTATTAAACATCCAAGATGTGGGATGTTGACTGTACTGTATAATAAAGGCGGCAACAGATATAATAATATGATGTACAGTACCTGTATGCCACAATAATTGGCAAATAGGAAAGAGGAAGGAGTAAGAGTGAAGTGCAGTCTCTGGCTTCCCAGAGAAACTACAACTCCCTGCAGGTCCTGAGGGTGTGCAGCTGTTGGGACATGCTAGGAGTTTTTCCTGAATAAATGGAGGAGTAATTGGAAAATGTACTCTATCTATTAAGGGTCAGTTTAAGGTCAGTATAGCCCCACCACCACCAGCAGATGCCAAAAAGGCAGAATTTTTAGGATAAAAACAATGGGAGGAATTTCTCATAGACTGGCATTTTACACCAGTCTTTGATATACCCTGCGCCTGCTGGAGGATGAGTCTAACTTTGGAGAGGTATATACCTCATTTTAAATTAGATGCCTTCTCCAGCAGTCCATGTATCTCAACTGAAATCACCAGCTAGGAGCTGGCCTCCCGGCCTTCACATGCTCCCTCCTGGGGAAAGTGGTGAGGGCAGCGGAGAAACATGAGATTTTCAAATTTTTTACTGCAGAAAACTGTCATGGGGGAATATTATTATTTTATTTCTGGGCCAAATGCAATTATAATTTTTTTTATTTTCCATTCCAGTAGAATATTTAACTTTTTATTGGATCTATGCAGTTGGATGGATCATTACTTTAAGAAATGAAGGTCAGTGAGTCCGAAAAATTGGGAAAACTTTGAAAGTGTCCCCAAGTGCAGTCGCAAAAACCATCAAGCGCTACAAAGAAACTGGCTCACATGAGGACCGCCCCAGGAAAGGAAGACCAAGAGTCACCTCTGCTGCGGAGGATAAGTTCATCCGAGTCACCAGCCTCAGAAATCGCAGGTTAACAGCAGATCAGATTAGAGACCAGGTCAATGCCACACAGAGTTCTAGCAGCAGACACATCTCTACAACAACTGTTAAGAGGAGACTGTGTGCAGCAGGCCTTCATGGTAAAATAGCTGCTAGGAAACCACTGCTAAGGACAGGCAACAAGCAGAAGAGACTTGTTTGGGCTAAAGAACACAAGGAATGGACATTAGACCAGTGGAAATCTGTGCTTTGGTCTGATGAGTCCAAATTTGAGATCTTTGGTTTCAACCACCTTGTCTTTGTGCGACGCAGAAAAGGTGAACGGATGGACTCTACATGCCTGGTTCCCACCGTGAAGCATGGAGGAGGAGGTGTGATGGTGTGGGGGTGTTTTGCTGGTGACACTGTTGGGGATTTATTCAAAATTGAAAGCATACTTAACCAGCATGGCTACCACAGCATCTTGCAGCGGCATGCTATTCCATCCGGTTTGCGTTTAGTTGGACCATCATTTATTTATCAACAGGACAATGACCCCAAACACACCTCCAGGCTGTGTAAGGGCTATTTGACCAAGAAGGAGAGTGATGGGGTGCTATGCCAGATGACCTGGCCTCCACAGTCACCAGACCTCAACCCAATCGAGATGGTTTGGGGTGAGCTGGACCGCAGAGTGAAGGCAAAAGGGCCAACAAGTGCTAAGCATCTCTGGGAACTCCTTCAAGACTGTTGGAATACCATTTCAGGTGACTAACTCTTGAAGCTCATCAAGAGAATGCCAAGAGTGTGCAAAGCAGTAATCAAAGCAAAAGGTGGCTACTTTGAAGAACCTAGAATATAAGACATATTTTCAGTTGTTTCACACTTTTTTGTTAAGTGTATAATTCCACATGTGTTAATTCATAGTTTTGATGCCTTCAGTGTGAATCTACAATTTTCATAGTCATGGAAATACAGAAAACTCTTTGAATGAGAAGGTGCTTCTAAACTTTTGGTCTGTACTGTATTTTGTTGCATTACATGAGGTGTGTCTTGGATGTGTGCTGTCTTGTTTTAGTTGTATCCTATAGAGCTCTGCCACAAGCAGGGCTCCCTAGGAACTTCACTATGACTGACTTCAGAGCCTTCAGAGGGCCCGAAGCTGCCCTTTAACTGAGTGCCTCCCTTGATCTCAGCATAGGAAAGCCAATTGGGCAAACTGAGTTTTTGAACCCCAACATTTGCCATACATATATGTCGAGAATGGATTAAAATCTGTTCCCTATTTCTTGTTTGTCATTCTTTTAAATAATATGAATACTTTTTGTGTCATTTTGGTATATATGTCTTTTAAGAGGTCATTAATAGAGTTGAGCGAATCCTAAAAGATTTGGGGGTTCGGAATTCGGCCCGAATCCCACCGCGGGATTCGTGGGTTCGGGCCGAATCACGAATCCCATTAAAGTCTATGGGAGACCCGAATATTTTTGCAGGGGCCAAAAGGTTCTGCACAGTCAAGTTTGCCCCAACATGTGAAAACCTCAGAAAAAGATGGAAACACCTTGGAAATGGATAGGAAACACCAGGGGCAGCATGTAGGGATGCCTCTGAGGCTCCCTAATTGCACCATTTTTTCTAAATCTGGCCAATAGTCTGGTGATGACCCCAAGGCAATTTTCAGGGACACGGTAATGGTGACCCACTTAAAAATGCTGCCTGACCCTACCCCTGATTGTCTGTCTTTCAATAAGATTGCAGTGTAAAGCATGGTGGTGAGCCTCAGTAATAAGATTGCAGTGTAAAGCATGGCGGTGAGCCTCAGTATGACTTTTTAGATGGAGATTGCATGTGGTCACGTACTCCCTGGAACCCCACAGTCACCCCTTCTCTGATGTGCTACCCCAGAACATTCTCTGCCCCAATTCGCAAGACCTTTTGCAGTCTCAGTGTGCTGACAGTGGGGATTTACCAGTGTTGTCTGAGGAGGTGGTGGACAATGGCGAGACACAGGTGTCGGGGGGGGAGGGGGGAGGTGAGCCACTTAAAAATGCTGCCTGACAACCTGGCGGTGAACCCCTGATTGTCTGTCTTTCAATAAGATTGCAGTGTAAAGCATGGTGGTGAGCCTCAGTAATAAGATTGCAGTGGAAAGCATGGCGGTGAGCCTCAGTATGACTTTTTAGATGGAGATTGCATGTGGTCACATACTCCCTGGAACCCCACAGTCACCCCTTCTCTGATGTGCTACCCCAGAACATTCTCTGCCCCAATTCGCAAGACCTTTTGCAGTCTCAGTGTGCTGACAGTGGGGATTTACCAGTGTTGTCTGAGGAGGTGGTGGACAATGGCGAGACACAGGTGTCGGGGGGTGAGGTAGTTGTATGGGAAGCAAGTTACAGTGGGGACTCCTTGGGGGGACTTTCTCATGATGGGACAGATTCAACTTGGGTGGATCAGGCACAGGAACAGATCAATTTTAAGTGTGAGGCAACATCAGCACCACAACCGCTTGGGAGAGGCAGTGGGCATTGTGTTTAGAAAGGCCGATGGGCTTTCGTCAGCACTGTGTGTATAGAACCCCATGGCCTTTCATAAAAAATTTGGTTACAAAGCCGCATGACTCCTGAAAAATTGTTATTAGAAAGACGGATGACCTTCCTGAAAAATTGTTATTAGAAAGACGGATGACTTTCCTGAAAAATTGTTATTAGAAAGACAGATGACTTTCCTGAAAAATTGTTATTGGAAAGACGGATGACTTTCCTGAAAAATTGTTGCATATGCAACTCAGATGAAGAGGAGGAGGAAAGCAAGCAATTTAGGAAGTAGCCTGAGGTGGGGATGAGAACTGGGGGGATATCCATGACTTGTTCATCTTGATGAACGTGAGGATGTCGGCGTTGTCGGTGGACAGGCGCGTCCGTTTGTCCGTAATGATACCCCCGGCGGCACTAAAAACCCTTTCAGACAGTACACTTGCAGCAGGGCAGGCAAGCACCTCAAGAGCGTACTGCACAAGTTCTGGCCACCTGTCCAGCTTGGCCAGCCAGTAATTATATGGCGTGGAGTTATCGGTCAGGACTAGAGATGAGCGAGCATGCTCGTCCGAGCTTGGTGCTCGTTCGAGCATTAGGGTACTCGTAAGTGCTCGCTGCTCGGACGAGTATCTCGCCGTGCTCGAGGAAATGGCAACTTCCGCATCGTGCTTTTTTGGCGCCTAAAAACACAGCCAATCACAAGCCAGGAGACTCTGCGTACCACCCAGCATCACGTGGGGCCCTTACATGTCGATAGCAGGGGTTGGCTGGCCTGATCAGGTGACCC
>ONZH01011209.1:0-32966 GCA_900303285.1 Rhinella marina
AATATGTTCAATACTGTATGTGCAAGACGTTAATTGTTCCTGGAGAGCTGATCGACTTCCGACTCGATCCTGCGGATAAAAAGTAATAGAATTATTAAGGGGGTATCTGGAAGCATCTCATTGACTTCTATGGGAGAATGTAGTGGGCATGCTCTGTGACCTGTGCAGAGGTCATTGCGCGAGGATGGGGAGGAGAAGCCGATTGTTGGGTTTAACATAAATATGATAAGTCATTTTCTGACAATACGTTCAATACTGTATGTGCAGGAAGTTAATTGTTCCTGGGAGAGCGATCGACGTCCGCCTCGATCCTGCAGATAAAAAGTAATAGAATTATTAAGGACCTAATAGAAAATACAGTCATTTTCTCATCCGTTAGCTTCTTCTCTCTCTCTTTGACATCATCATTTAACATTATTAGCCGGCATAATGCTCTTAATGGATATTGAAGAGAGAGGCATTATAATGCAATTACATTTATTGAAATGTTGTTCGTGTTCCCATAATTACTGCGATATTTAAGGCAGGGAAGAAGAATTTTACGTGTGTTAATCATCCATTGTGCAAACCCAAGAAGGCCTTAGCCATTTATTGTTGGTTCTGACACCGTTAAATTAATCTGAAATCACCAGGACTGAATATATTAAAGAAGATTGGGTGATTCTTAAAATTGCAGATGGGATGGAAATTGATTTATTTGTATTTTCCATGTCTCTCCCCTGAAAATAAAAAGAAACGATATTGCTGATTTAATTGTGCTCAATAGCAGATCACAGCTGGCAATTTTTACCTTGCACCTCGGCTCTGTCAGTGTGACGTCCGGACTACAGATGCTAACATTTTATCACTCCTTCTCATAAAACCGCGCAAGCGTAAAAACCCAATGAGCATTATCGACTAATTGCCTCACAATAAATTGTATTACCATTGATTTGAAGGAATAACATTTGGTCAGACTCATTTTAGTTAACTAGTTTTTAAAGTAAGAACAAGGAAAATCTATATAGACTTCCATAGTGTACTGGGTTTTATGGAGCACATGAGATTGCATAATAGGCCACAAACCTCCTAATACAGGGATCAGCAACCTTTGGCACTCCAGATGTTGTGAAACTTCAATTCCCAGCATGCTCCATTCATTTTTATGTGAGTTCTCAGAAGAGCAGAGCAAGTATGCATGCTGGGAGTAGTAGTTTCTCAACAGCTAGAGCGCCAGAGGTTGCCTACCCCTGTCCTAATAGGACTTAAAGGGGTTTTCCCATGAGTGATGTAAAAAATGAAAATCAGACATCATAAAGTACATGACAATTTCCAGCCTTGCACCTCACGTGGATCCAGAGATCTCCCCATTCATTGCTCCAATTGCTCTGCTAGACTTATTTCAAGCTATCTGCTCAGGGTGGTGCCTTGTTTGGTGCAGCTCTCTCGCTAATAGAGCGGGGGTACTTTTACGTTTCGACATTTGTGGACATTTTCCTCTATTTCCCCTATGCAAAGTTATAGACTTCTTACTTTATTTCACTTGAAAGAGTTAACGTACACTGTTTAATACTGTGCAGCTGCATTTTATATGTATGTTGTGATATATATCCTGTTCATTATCACTTTATTTTTCAAGGCTCTGTGGAAAGGGTTAATGAATACTGAGAGACTGTTAGGACTTTGAATGAGAAGCTGGTAATTTTCCACAGCTGCCACAGAGTTTAAAGAAGAGCATGTTTTGGAGGGAAAAAGCCAGACTTGTTTACCACCAAAACCAGACAGACTGACCTTTTGAATGTCTGGTTTTAGCTATGTTGCTATGTCTGGAAACTTGTTTTTTTTCACTCCACCCCTCCCACAAGAAGGTTCCAGTCTAGACAGAAACTGTATATAAGGAGAGCAGTCAGAGCCACTAGTGTTCTTCAGTTAGGGAACAGTGCTTGGAGGGGAGACTCATGCCAGACTATTGAGTGACCAGAAGAAGATGCTGAGAAAGGGATACGCTGCCACAGACTCTGGATCACCAGCTGTTGACCAGGGTATCAGGCTTCTGAAGAGAGAGAGAGAGAGAGGGACAACTAGTTCAGGCCTTTCCTTAGCATCAAACCCCTCTTCTGCCAGGGAGGAGACTGGAGAAGCCTGACCTGTATTGTTTTGCACCTGAATTCCTTCAGTAAAGAAGCACCCTGGTTACTGCAGACCCTGACTCTCTGGACTTATTTGCCATTGGGGTGCACCACACCTTACCATCCCTTCTGGAGAGCAGCAACACTTGGTGACACCTTGACGATGTCCGGTAGACCTAGAATAGCTTTGGGGCCAACCCAAACCCAGCCACTGCATGTACAGGAGAGATGTCTGTTGACTTGTGGGATAAGATGGCAATGTCGTGGAGCTACTTTGCAACTAATGGACATGGTTGTGTTGGGACCTAAATAACCACGACCGTGACACAACGGTCCACATGCCTAGACCACATTCAATAGTTCAAATATTAGCAGGCCAACATTACAATCTTATGTCGCTCACCCACAAAATGCCTTGTAGCCCTAGCCTGATAATAGCAAAATCTGAATAATTTGGTATAAATATCTTAATGATGCAAAGAAATCCCAGCTACCAGCAGACAACAGAGGGGATTATATTAATTGGAGAACTGTAGATAACATTGTTTCTGATGCTGGCTGTTTCTTACTAAACCTCTGTATGAAATGCTGGTGCTGAACAGCAGGCTGTCATCTGAGTGGATTTGCTGAAAAATGAAAATCACACCAGCGCTTCTGCCATTAATTATTTTACAGCTCCGTGTTTATTCATTGTCCTGACAGCTAAATAATACAGGCAATGAGTGAACTGTAGCATTTCAAATGATCGAGAAGCCTTGAGTGAAAAGTCTTTTCATTAAATAAGATGAAGGGAGTCAGAACTGCTGGCATGGAGCACACATCGCCTCATAGACAGGGTGTCTGTTATATCAATGTCGAAAGGGAATTGTCACATTACTGATAGAGTCAGCCTTTTTCATGGCTTCAAATTTGGATTCCCATTTCCTCTTCTTGTAGAGCACCTCCCTTTTTCTATCCATTTTCTTTCCTTTTTATTTCTTTTCATCCTTCTTCATTACTTATTTACTGTTCTTCCTTCCTCTCCCTTCTCTTCTCTCCTTCCTTCACCCCTTCATATTTTCTCCCTCTCCTTACCTCCCTCTCTACTATCACCTCTTCTGTCCATCATTCTTCCCATTTTCCAATTTCCTACTTTCTCTAAGACCATTCCTTACTTCTTACTCGCACTCTCCCTTTTGCATTTCCTTCCTCTTTCATTGCCATCCCTTCTTTCCCTTTCTTTCTCCCACATTCTCTCCTTCCTTTCTTTTTCTCTTGCATTATTACTTTCTTTTAGCCTCTCTCCATTTCTCCCCTCCATCTATCCTTCAACTGTTCATTCTCCCTCTCTCCCATTATTCTTCATTCTTCCCACTTTTCTTAACCTTCTTCCTTCCTTCAACCCTCCTTTCACCTCTTCCTTCCTCTATTTTACCTCCCTCCCTTCCTTTCTCCTTCCTCTCTACTTTGTTTTGATTCTTCCCTGTCTCTCTCTCTCTATGCCTTTCTCCTATTAAGACTTTCTTATGTTTTTACTTCACACAATCTCTTGCCCTCTTCCCCCTTCCATTACTCCTTCCATCCTTCCTTCCTTTTTTTTATTAACACTCCCATCCTTCTGCTGTACCTTCCACACTCACTCTGTCCTTTCTTTGTTTTCATTCTTCCTTGTCTCTTTCATTCCCTCTCTTTCTCCCATTATCACTCTTATTCTTGCCCTTCCTTCCTCTCTCCTTTCCTTCCTTCCTTGAATTTAAGAATTATTTTGGTTTAAGTAAAAAAAGGTTCATATATTACAGGAACACTAAAGAGATTCAGTCAGCACTTACGGGGCTAAGAAGTGCATTTGGTATGGAAATAATCCTAGTCTTTATGAAAGTCAAAGAATCCCAGCATTCACGTGTCTTCACTTCATAGCATTTATTACTCACATATGTTGTTACATTAGGACATGTTTCGGCCCATCTTGGGCCTCAAGACATGCAGCAATAATATATATGAACAATAAATGCTATGTGAAGACACGTGAATGCTGGGATTGTTTGACTTTCAGATATTTCAGGAATCATGAAAGATTTGCTTAGGATTTCAAGATATTTGTATGTTTCCTAGTTTTAAAATGAGAGTAGATGAGATTAAAGGGGTTCTCCCATAACTAATGTAAAAAATGAAAATCAGACATCATATAGAACATGACAATCTTTTTCTAACAAAGCTAGAACCAGCCCTGTACTTCACATGTATCCAGACATCTCCACATTCATTGCTCCAATTACTCTGCTAGATTTATATCAAGCTGACAGCTCAAGGGGAGTGTCTTTTCCGCTGAATCTAAGGGGGCGTGACCATGCTCTCCCTCAGGGGGGGTGTCATCAGCTCAGGGGGTGTGTCTCAGCTCTCCCTATCACAGCTCAGCAGGCAGTTGAAGGATGAAACTAAGCATGTGCGGCCTTCTCAGTGAGCCAGGTCAAAGAAATAAGAAAAAGAATAAACAGCAGGTGGCGCTAAACAGATACATTTTATTGAATAACTCAGTAGCTATAATACATTTTTAATTACATGCGATTACAAAAGTATTCAGATCCAGGTGCTGGTTTGAAAAGTGTAGAATATTTTTCATAGGAGAACCCCTTTAAATCCCTTTTTATCGATTTAGCAGAATGTATGTCATATAATGTTGTGACTATATGATAGATTCTTATTTTCCACCACTTTCCAGCTTCATAAAAACACCCATGCTTGTAAAGAAGAGCGATTCCAGTAACAACACTATCCTGGCGAACGGATATTATTATTTATGTAATTCCCTAATTTATAAGTCAAGGTTATCCGAAGGGGAACCTGCAGTATAAAAGGATGGATACTTAAATGGATATATTTTGCATAAAGCATTTCATTTTAATATTTTAGCTCTTAAAAATAACCATGATTTTGCAATTTTTTTTAGAAAAGTTACTGCTGCTAACAGGTCATCATTTGTAATAAGGCATCATTTTTTCCCTTTGAAATAATAGCTGGCGGTGTCCAATTAGTAGGTACGGCTATTTCTAACACATCTTGTAAGATATCTGCAAATTCAAAATATTTTCCAGTAGGAAAGTGCTCATTATTGCGTCAAACAAGAACGGAAAATTTTGCACAAAGGAGATGACTTTTCTTCAGCAGGTAACCCTTGTGTCTCTGGAATATTAGCAAATTTTGAAAACTTCAAAAATATGCAAGAACTTCTCTTTCTTTTGGAAAGGATCTGGACTAATTGATTTCAAAAACATTTCCTTTAAAACTAGAGTTTAAAAAAAAAACATTTCCAAAAAGGTTTCTTCTGATTTTAGACCTAACAGTTTTTGGAAATTCGCTTTAAATTTAATTCAATAATTTGTTAACAATGTGCTTGATGCGGTATAACTTGATGAAAGGAAAGGTGATATTTTACCTTTTTTATTTTAAGGCCATTTAATTATCCAATTTCAAAGATTTTCAAGTTTGGTGCCAGTCAGAAGGATTTATGCAGTGACTGGATTTTTGCCTAATGAAATAAGAGTAAAAAGTCAGTTTCTGGGTCACCAGACACGAGTCGAGTCTTGATTGCGGTGAATGTAGCAAAAGGGACTATTTTATACGAGCCAATACTTAAAGGTCCTTCAAAAGTGACGATCTGTGAATAAGAATTACGGTTGATATAGTTCGGCTTCAATAAACCAATATGTCCTGCTGTGGAGTGCCATCCAGCTTAAGCACATATTTCATTTAGGAAACAGTGGTGATTAATTGACTAATAGGCTAAACCAAAGGACAACCTTCATTTGTGCACAAATATTTTTATTATCTTTATATGTCATTTAGACAGCAGCAAATGCATAATACACAGTATATATCTTCCTCCTGGAAATATAGGAATAAATTACTGTATTTTTCACTTTATAAGATGCCCCTGATTATAGGATGCAACTAGGTTTTAGAGGAGGAAAATCTGAAAAAAATATTTTTAATCAGACCTCCCAATCAGACCCCCAATCATAATCAGACCTCAGTTCAGACCTCCCAATCTTCATCAGACACCCAATGTTTATCAGATCTTAGAACAGGCCCCCAATCTTTATAAGACCTCCCAATCAGACCCCCAAACTTTATCAGACCTCAGTTCAGACCCCCAATCTTTATTACACCTCAGATTAGACCCCCAATCTTTATAAAAACCTCTAATCAGACCCCCAAACTTGATCAAACCTCAGATCAGACCACCAATATTCATCAGACCCCAAATCAGACCTCCCAATCTTCATCAGACCTCAGTTCATACTCCCAATGTCAGTCCTCATAAGAGACACCCAATCTTTATCAAACCTCAAATCAGACCCCCCAATCTTTACTAGATCTCAGATCAGACCCCCAATCTGTATCAGACCCTGAAACTTTATCAGACCTCAGATCAGACCCTTCAATCAAACCCACAATCCTCATCAGACCCCAGATCAGGTATAAAATAAATAAATTAACTTGCCACTCCTGCTGCAGACTGTGCTGCCATTCTGCAGATCCAGTGGGCTCTTCGTGCACTCACTGTTCCCTGGCCCTCTGCTGGCCCCATTCTGCACCGTGACCCGAAATGGAGGGCAGAAGCATAGTCAGACTGGCAGAGGTCAGATCTGACGGAGAGAGTTTGCAACAGTAAACAGACCACGGTTAGAGCTGGAAGAGTTCAGGCAATACAACATTCAGGAAGAATGTCAGGATGGACAGCAGACGGGAAAACAAGGTCAGAATTCAATAACAAGGAATGCCGATTAAGAGAACACCTTGCATCTAACTGATATCTATTGTACCTTATTGCTCAAGGACAGAAAAGTCGGAGAATGTTCTTATGAGCTCTGTCAGGAGTAAACATTGGCAAGGAAGCAAGTACTTTGGCCTGCTAGCTTTCAGAAACAAAGAGTCAATGAGCTTGAACACGAAATAAACACTATTAGGAGAGTTGCGGTGTTGAGCATGTCCATCCAGGAGGTCCTGAGTAGGAGAGAAGTAGTGGAGAAAAGGGCTTCAGGTACAGAAGCCCCTATGCAAAAAGCAGGATAGAAGACTGGGATGCCAGGCACAGGGGCCCATAGGTGTGCAGAGCATGACTGATTTGTTCAGGGTATAAAAAGCATCTATCATACATTAACGTGAAAAATTATTGGACACATTGTGAACAAGACTACAAATATCAATATATTCTGAATTAATCTAACCCATTATTCTAACAGATCTTTATGTAACAAACTAAAGAACACAACTCTTATAAAAGACAACACCAATACCAGGGTATGAACATTGAGTTCAACAACATCTTTAATACGCCTGGATGACATGTTCACAGAATGACCCCATCAAGATTCGGGGTCTTCACACTACATGATTCTATCCTCTTTCTGCTAATTATTACAATTACTAGAAACAATCAAACCAAGTAATTACAAGTAATTATGCCTCTGACGCCATTCACCTACTCAGCTGTATAATTGTGCCGGGTCTGCTACCTGTTTAGTTTACTATTTCTGTCTTATGTCTTCTGCTTCCCTCATAAATGTCATGATGGAAGAGGGAGCCATCTTGAACCTTCTCATTATTCAATCATATGGTACAGAAGTTGAGTAGCTCACCAGGTGGTGGGTTACTTTAAAGGTATTTTTCGGGTGTTTAATATTGATGACTTAACCACAGTATAGGTCCTCAATATCTGATTGGTGGAGGTTTGACTCTTGGTAGCCTGGCCAATCAGCTTTTTAGAGAGGCAGCGGTGCCCAGGTGAGTGCTGCAGCCTCCTCACAGCTTACCAAGTGGATCTCCTTGGTATTGCATCCTAGACCTATTCACTTGAATGGGACTGAGGTTTTGCTAGGCCATGTGACTGATGAATGTGACGTCACTGGTTGTAGTGCTCAACAGAGTGCTACAGCCTCTTCAAACAGCTGATTGTCAGGAGTGCCGGGAGTTGGACCCCTACCAATCATATACTGATGACCTACTCTGAGGATAGGCCATCAGTATTAAACATCTGAGAAACCACTTCAACTGCAAAAGATAACCTCCACAGTCTCTGCTCAGCATGAAGGATTGGAGGAAAAGGGTTCTCACATTGTATTTATCTGCTAGAAAGGTTCAATAAAGTGATGGGCAGGTGGCAGGAAGTGATCACCATGAGAGCTAATATGGCCGACAATGGTAGTTTTTAGACAATGGTTGCTAAAACTGAAAAAAAATGAGGAGTGTGGAATCAGAAAGTGGACAATCTGATAAGTGGGCAGTTGGGCAGAATGTTTGTTGCATCAACATTCTTTAAAAACATAATTTATAAAGGTAGCTATTTTTGTAGCTAGTATTTTTGTAATGTACTTACTTTACCTTTACAGCACCTATTCTGGGCTGTGGTCACATGACCATGTCCATGTAGCTCTTTCTTACTTCCTGTGTTGTTATATATCCTTGGACGTGTCAAAGAAGCAATAGGAGCAGTGATAGAGGAGTGTCTATGTAACTAGCTGGGTGGGAGGAGCTGACTGTCCTGACCTTTGCCTGTGTACTGTAGTACATGAACTCTGCCTGCCCTTGCCCTCGACAATGTGTTTGTCTGTCTCCTTGGTGCCCACACACTGGTATCTCCCGAACCGGTCTGGGTCAGCAGCCTCTGAATGAACATTACTCTGAGAGGTAGCAGCCTGGTGTTGCCTAAAGTGCAGTTCTAGATCCCCTATGGGGGTGAAAGTATGAAAAACAGGCAACATTTTCAGGAGGAGCCCCAAACCAAACATTAGTGCTGTCCCTCAATTCATCTCTATGAGACTTGCTGGAGATACAGTAGCAAGTACAATGCTTACAGGCTATCTCTGGCAGCACCAAAAAGATGAATGGTACGCCACTCCATTCATAGGGGTGACACAGGACTCCAATTCTTCTGATTTGGTGGGGGACCAATGATCTCCTATCCACAGATTAAAAATCATGCTCAAATTCATAATCACAGCTTGTCTCCTACCTAATACATCCACCATTTTCCCTGGAAGCTGTAATCGGAAGAAGTTCCATCCAAACATAGGTTAATTTTGCTTTTGATACGTTAGACTGAGCTGGAAAGTGCTGGAAATCATGGTGGAAAGCGTTAGGTTCCATGCTGACATTTATGAAGAATGGTAATGGCGCTATCGATAGAGCTCAGTAATCTGTAAAGAATATGGAGCCATACATTATACGCACTTTAAATTACCGTCTTTGTTAATTAGTCTGAGGGTGGAATTCAAAAGAGAAAGAACAATTTATCATTTTGAATTAGTGTGCTGCTCACTCCCTGCTCTCTTTTTCTAATGTGGAACGGACGCAGCTCAGATCAAGGGAAAAATAATTAAATCCCGCCGAGTAATTGGGAGACACAGGCGAGGAGGTGAGGAGTAGATGGTTACAGCTTGCAATCAACCGTGGTGCAGTAAGACACAGGGCCCAGACCTTATTCCACTCCTGAAGCTGTGAATGAAAATTTCTCATTTCAGTGTTAAACATATTTTTTCAAACTACTTTTGGGTGATTTTTAGATATCCCTATCTATATTTAAAAATAAAATCATAAAATCATAAGGTTTTCACACCAGCCACTAGGCCTAAAATATGTCTAGATTTCTTGTTGTATGAAAGCAGACCCATGAGTCATAGACACAGTAGACTGGAGGACCTCATTGACATCTATGGGAAATTTTTCTAGGCATGCTCTGTGCAGAGGTCATTTTGCTGGGAGGGGGAGTAGATAAGCTCTGACATCACCTGTTGTGAATGGTGGATCTCATGTTTTCTAGGCCATGGTGAAATCTGTCACTGTAATCCTGACTGTGATGCTAATTAGTGATGAACGAATCGAAGTCCACAAAGTGGACCAGTCGATCAGAATTTCAGAATAAATTAGATTCGCAGCGAAGCTAAATTTCCTCATGGTTTACGATAACGAATCAATTTAACCTGAAATAGTGCAAAAAACTAAATACTTACCTGAGCCATTTGCTCGCGACGGGCTGGCCGCCGCCATCATGCTTGAAGATCTTGGCCGAAATCCCGTGCACGCTGGCTGGCGTGATGATGTCATTTTGGGCAATGTGAGATTTTGCGCCAAACCTTCAAGCAAGATAGTGGCGAGCAAATGGATAAAGTATTATTATTATTTTTAATTTTAGACCGGATTATTCCTATCAGCTATGAACGTGGCATCTGAGAGGTTCAATGACAGGGACGGTGCAACTCCCGCTCCCTGTCATTGCACCAATTTCTTACAAAGAAATGCGCTTTGTGACAAAATAATTCATCACAAGCTGATTTTATTTTTTGCAAAACTCGGCAAAGCAGACGAATCGAATTTTACAAAACTTCGCTCATCTCTTATGATAAGGTGTTGGCTACTGAGACGTTAACTGTGCAGAACAGGGAGTCTTGATTTATGCGAAAACCGGACAATTTTTTGGGAAATTTAGGAATTAAAAAAAAAAATAGAAATCCAATGGGGTGTACCATGTTCTGGTTGGATCTCAGGGTCTGACACAACATTGTGGCTTCCATTATGAACAGAAGCCATTCCGTGTGAACAGAGACTAAAATATTCTTTGCACAATGTCAAAAATGAGCAGAGATGTATCAAAATGGAAATGGAATACTTTCCATTGGGAACCATTCAGATTTCTGCTCTGGTGGGAGTCTGTAGTTTCACAATCTATAGATTTCAGTATAACTACTATAGGCTTATTCTTGTACTTTATGTAGCTTCCATGCATTCTGCAGTAGTGTATACATGGAGCTTGTGCATATACTTTTATACAACTAGTAGGACCTGGTCAGTGGCGTACATAGAGAAGTAAAGGTGCCCCATAGCAAGGATCAAACCAGGCCCCTACACAGGACAGAAGGGTTTCTGTCTAAACCCCTTTCAATGACCCTTGGACCATTTTCCCACTGGCCTCATTTGCTAAAAGTTGTTGCTTTAGAGGGTGGAGTCCTGACCAAGTTTTCACCTCCAGTAGAAGAAGGGATGATCCCAACTGGGCCCCATAGCAGTCGCATGGTCTGCCGCTATGGTAGTTACATCCCTGGATCTGGTCAATGTGTCATTTCCCCTATTGGACCATTTCCATAATATTCTGGGCGTCACGCGTCCACACACTTGAGCTGTTGGGAGAGCTTACTCCTGCCTTGCTGAAGTATAGCACTAGAACGGTTAAAATAATTTGGCTCCCCCTGTGTTTCATTAGCCGAACTCATTACCTCCTTTACTGTGACGCTAATAAAACATGCGATCCCAGAGGACTCACTTCTGCTACATTAGCAATGAACACATTGCAGTCGTACAACATTGGTTGTTAATTTTTTTCCCAATAGGCGAGTAATAAAGTGAATATTATAAATAGTGAAAAGTCATTTGCCCCCTTCTTTGTATGCTGTGTGGGGTGCACTCATGTTCTTGAAGTGGACCAACCTCCCCTGACATGTCGTTTAATCAAAATTCTGAAGCCTCCATTCTTATGACTCTATGTGATGTATCATTCCTTTATCATTCCTGCTAGAAACTATGCATGAATTACTAGCAGCTTGCAATGAAGATACAGATGGGTGTTACTAGCTGAGGGTATATCCCTGCAAAGTATGATACTCTTTAAATCAATGCTGCTAGTGCCAGACTGTGCAGGGACACCCCCCAACTGCTAATAAATAGCTGGGCCTTCATTGCAAACCACTTTTCAGGATAACAGGCTGTGATGTTGGTGGTCCTTACTTGCAGGGATCTCCTCTTTTTTGGTGGGCACTGCTGCTGGAGTACTCACCCTCCTGCAACACCATGCTACAGGCCACTCAAGGAATTCCTTGCAGTCTGTCTTCTGCTTGTTCCCTTAAGTTGAGTGCGCTCTAAAATGGCCAGCACATGCAAGGTCTAATCTGTCCCCCAGCCAATGGCAGCATTATTTGAATTATATAAAGGGAGAAGGTGCCTGAGAAAATGGTTCTTTGGTTGTCTAGTCTTGAATAGGTTGCTCTATTGTATTCCTCTAACCTCATGTACCTGACCTCTGCCTGTTTATCACGTTGACCTGTGCTGTCTGTCCTGACCTTTGCCTGGCTAGTGTAGTGCATGAACTCTGTCTGCCCTTGTATTCTGACCACGTGTTTGCCTATCCCTTTGGAGCCACACACTGGTATCTCCTGAGCTCTCTGGGTCAGCAGCCTCTGAATGAACATGACTCCGAGAGGTAGCAGCCTGGTGATCCCTACAGCGCAGTCTAGATCCCCTATGGGGGTGAAAGTATGAAAAAACGGGGATCTATCATGGCAGTGCTCTCAGGAAGTAACCCCAAACCAAATCTGTTCAGTGGCAGAGTGGCTCAGCACCCGTTAAGTTAGGATACCACCCAGAACTGTGCCTGTGTCATAATCTTAAAGCAACCAAACCTCTCTGTGAGTGAAGCTGTCTACTTCCGTGTGGGCATCTATTTTCTTCATGGGCGGTTATCATTAGACTCGTCTGCAAACCTCCTGGCTTGAACACCTTAAATAAACTGTACATACATAATCAATACCTAAGGAAACCACAAAAATACCCCAAAACTTCCAAGTAGTTTCAAACATTTTTCAGTTGGAATAAAAAGAAAAGTTTGTGATAATGTTTTGACATAAATGCAGTATTCAGGTGGAAAAAAAGCCACATATAAAAGGTGGTTTTCTGGTGGAAAGTATAAATTAAGTTCTTATGTATATAAAAATTCTATTCAAATGAAATAGGAAAAAAAAAGAAACGATCTCAGGGGAGTAATATGAAAAAAAATGTATTACAGAGATGATAAATTTAATTTTTAAGAGTTACTATGGCAACCAATATCAGAATATAAACTTGAGTGGTTGAAACATGAACTGATGAGAGGCATGTCACCCATAGAGTGTCTGGCAGCTATTACATGGAGAACCTATTCCTTTAGAATTAAAATATGTGCAGATATCTGCAGCTTCCACTGTACACAGTAATTCTTCTTGTGGAGATCTGGCTGGAAAGGCATGGACTTTGGGAAAAAGTAGGCAAAATAGCTCTCCTCCAGAAGGAGGAAACTGTCATTCTAGTGCTTATGTTATCAGCCAAAACCCATCTGTGTTGGCCATTATTTTATTGTCAGTACATGGAAGGGATCTGGTTGGCTTTGTGAGACGTCCTGCTTACCCAAATACCCTGCCTGGCCTAGACTTGCCTTCCGGTGCCTTCTTCCCAGTTGGTCCGGATGTTGAGTCTGCTCTGTCCCTCCAAGCAGGCTGCAGCCTTCTTCCTGGCAAGGCCTCTGCTTCCTCTGCCCGTAGGGTGCATACCCGTTCCCCCAGCTGTTTATGGCTTGTGTGTGCACACCCTCCTCTTCCCTTGCTGATGGCTGGAAACCCTAGGGTACTTAAGGCACCTTCCTCTGTGGGAAGGTGTTTCAGCAATAGGTTCCTTAGCTTGCTATTTCCTTCAAAGGTATGCTGTATTTGTTTGTCTGCCTGTATACCGACCTCTGCCTGTTTATTGGATTCTAACCCTTTGCTGCCTGACCTGACCTGTGCCTGTCCTCCATATTGACCATTTGCTGCCTGTCCTGACCTCAAAACTATTTTAAGTTAAATGCATACTATGTCTGTATTGACACGGTCCGCCCCTGACTATAATTTTTCCTGATCCGTCGGTGCCCTTGGGTCAGCTGTCAGCCACACAGAGACTACTCCAGGAGGCAGCAGCCTGGTGGTTCCCCTGCAGCAAAGACCAGATCCCTGTATAAGGGTTAAAGGGTGAACACCAGGGCACTGACCTTAGGACTAGCACAAAGCCAAATTTGTTGGTTAAGCCAGTGGTTCCTCATCCACTGACAATATGTTTGAGCTGTTGGAAAGTCCCAATTTTCATAATGCACAAAATACCACAATGTAGTATGAAATACTACCCCGGCAGAACCAAATACCACAGTTTAGCACAACAGACTGCCCCAGCAGAAACCAAATACTATAGTACAACACAAAATACTGTCCAGATGCTTCCCCTTTGATGGTGGTTCAGCCCGGACCACCATGATGACATCTTAGGTTGGCAATACAGTTAAATTCAGGACGGCACCTGTGGCTGCCGGTCTGGTACTTAGGTAACTGACCTTATTTAACACTGGATTCCTCCTTAAGATATGGTGAAGTTTACTTGTAGACAGTGATTACCAGATGTCTTCCATCGACAATAGCTCCTTATCCGCACCTCTGAGCACTTCATGACCTTAGGCTGTCAGTGTTATAGACATCTATAAAAGACCATGATTACACTTGGAAAGTGAGTTTTCAAGGAAACAGACTTCTGTGCCCTGTCACCTCCCCTGACATGTCTTTTTTTAGTAAATACTGGTATTCCCAATGTAAGAACACTACTAGGACATATTTTCTTACAACTCTGCACTGCGCTAGTGCTCTGTTATCACTCCTGTAAATGTATAAATTCAGTAGCCACCACTAGGTGGAGCTGAGGAGCTTACAGTAGACTGTGGAATTGTTGAGTTCAATGCAGTTCCTAGCACCCTCTAGTGGTGGCTGCATGAACTCTCTGGATCCAGCATTGCCGGTCTGTACTTGAATATCCGCTGGCCCCATTAACTATAACTGGGTCCAGCGGAGACCCGGCCGCAAATATGCCGTGAGCCAGCTGGACAAAAATGTTGCTTTGTGTCACCATGTTTTTATATTTCCATCTACAGAGCTGGGTAAGAGCTTGTTTTTTTTCAGGGTGAGCTGTAATTTTTCTATTGTACATTTGACTTTCTGATCACTTTTATTTTGGTAGGGGCGAGGTGACTAAAAATGATGTTTTGGACAATTTCATTTTTGTTCACTGTGCAGGATGAATACTTTTATATTTTTATAGTTTAGACATTTTTGGACGTGTCAGCATTATTAATAGTGATGATCGAGCACCTCTGTGCTCGTCTGTTCAGGTGCTCTGGCCAAGCACCAGAGCATAATGAAAGTCAATGGGAGAAGACCAGGCACCCCCTGCTCGGATGAGGGGAGGGTGTCTGGTCCATATGGAAACGTGAAAAAATGGTGGAAACACCACAGAAATGTTTCGGGAACAGCATCGGGAGGGTGAATTCGTACGCATTAGCGCACAATGCATAGCATTAGACTACAAATTCGTACTTATTAGCGTACAATTAGAGATGAGCGAAGTTGCCTTAAAAAATATTAGTTATTCTGGTCGTGTTTGGCGAACATTTCCACACAAATAACGAACATACAGTCTGTTAAAAGTGATGTTAAAAGTACGCTACTGAACTGAATACGTACGCATGAGCGTATGCATACACTGCGTCTGCGAACATTCCCATACAAATAACGAACATACAGTCTAGCGTTGTTAAAGGTATGCTACTTGCGGGGAGAAATACAAAATTATAAGATGCGTACGCTAATGCGTAACAGCGAACAAACGTGCGGGGAGACTCGAGCATTGCGCTCGAGTACACTCGGTGTTCGGCCGAACATGCTCGCTCAACACTAAACATTAATGCTTGTTTTTTATTGGTAATTTATTTTTATATGTAAAAATTGAGAAAGTTTTTTTTTTTTGTGTATCAGCTGGATTACACTGCATATGGAGTTCTGCTCCTGACCCCAGTGAATGCTCCCCTCACGGCATTATGCTGTAAATATTCAGCGTATGTCATAAACGCGTTAAATATTACCCTGTAACAAATCCTCAAAGTCACAGAAACGAACAGTGTTGTTACTTGATGACACTTTCTACAAATCAAAATGTTGTCACTAGGGTCAAGCGAATTGAATTCCACAAGGTGGAATTCGATCCGAACGTAAGTGAAAATTCAGTTTGCCACGAAGCTGAATTTCCTCGTGCTTCGTGGTGGCGAATCAATTTTCCCTGAATGGCGGTAAAAATAAAACAAGTCCTACTTACCTCATCTGTTTGAGCACGAAAAGACAGCTGCCACCCCGTGAAATCCCATGCGCGGTGACATATGACATCACAATGCCAGCCGACGTGATGACAAGATTTTGCGCTAGTTCTTCAATCAAGATGGCGGCTGCCGGCTCTCCACAATCAAATGAATGAGGTAAGTATGATTTTATTAATTTTTTTTTTTAACACTGTAATACTAATGTCAGATCTTGAAATCGGCATCTGAGGTGTACAATGACGAAAAATTTGGCGATGCAGCCGATTCAAATTTTTCAACACTTCGGTCATCTCTGGTTGTCACTAATGAGAACTGAAAACATTGACCCAAAAGGAAAACAACACAATTACTTCTGAAATGAATATTTCTGCTTTAATAATAATCACAGCCGAAGAGCCACCTCTCTGAACGGCTGGTTTTGCCTCCCAACCAGATGACAAAATTGGAATATTTTCCATACAAATGTAGGAAGGCGCTGCCTAAATTTGTGCACTAATTAAAGGGGAACGACTCCATGTAAGTCTGCATATTATTCCTAGTTTGTACTGTCTGCATCTTTTGTGGGTGAATGGGTCTGCATCCGAGCTGCAAAAAATGTGGCTTGGATGCGGACCCAAACAATGGTCATGTGCATGAGCCCTAAGACTGGTACACATTTCCGTGTCCGTTTGACGTCTTTGGAAAAGCCGTCCATGTTTCATCCGTGAAGATCCTTGGAGAATCCATGTTTGGTCCATGTGTCCTTTTTTTGACCTCCGTATGTCATCCATATTCCATGGACGCTGCTCAGCTGAAAATTTTCAGAACATCTCCTACCAATGGTCCGTGAAAAACCAGTGACAGAACACGGATGCCATCTGTGTTGTGTCACTGGTTTTTCATAGACCCATTGACCTCAATGAACGTGTTTGGTCTACATCATGGACCAAAGTAGTGCATGTCTCTGTGATTCAGGTCAGTGGAAAACTGTGTGTTCATGGAGTAAATGGACAGCACACGTCCGTGATTCACTGAAATGTGAACGAGGCCTAAAACCACTTTCACACAATCCGTGTTTGATCAGTGATTTTGATCAGTGATTGTGAATTTGTAAGGCTAGTTTTACACTAGCGTTTCCTTTTTCCGGTACTGAGTTCCGCCATAGGGGCTCAATACCGGAAAAAAAACGCTTCAGTTTTGCCCCCATTCATTGTCAATGGGGACAAAACTGAACTGAAGAGAACGGAATGCTCCTAAATACATTCCGTTCAGTTCACTTGCGTCTCCAGACCGTAGAGCAAACCGCAACATGCTGCGGTTTGCTCTCCGTCCTGGGGATCCGCACCAAGATGAATCCGACATGACCCCCAATGCAAGATAATGGGGACGGATCTGTTCGGTGTGACACAGTAGTAAACGGATCCGTCCTCCATTGACTTTCAATGGAGTTCATGACGGATCCGTCCCAGCGATGTTAAAGATAATACAACCGGATCCATTCATTACGGATCCACATGGTTATATTATCAGTAATGGAAGCGTTATTGCTGAACCCTGCCGGATCCAGCAATAATGCTAATGTGAAAGAAGCCTCAAGCAAAAAAACAATAATGGCGACCACACCGAGATAAGGTATAATGGAAAGATTTTTTTTTTTTTTTTTTTTTTAATAATTCTCTTTTTATTGAAGTTTACAATATATCAAAACAATGTAACATCAAGAGAAATTGAGGTTTCAAATAATAACAGTAAAGTTACATTTTCCATTTTGTTTGTGCATATATATTCATTCGGGCAAGAACAGTGCCCGGCAGCAGGTACACCAGCCAAATATTGAGGTAAGTAAGGGAGAAAGTGGGAATAAGAGGGAAGGGAGGGGGGGAGGGGAAAGAGGGATATGGGGTAAGAGAAGAGTCACATTATTCGTTATCATAACAGTTGCGTCCTAGTAAGATCACAGATATTATAAGAAATCAGTTCTGAGTAATCCAATTTAGTCGAGGCGTCTATTTAAATGAGTCCCAACATCACAGGAGGTGGTCCCATCCAGGTTGTGGAATATAGGCTACAATTTGGAACACTGGCTAGGAGATAAACCCTCTGTATTTTCGCCACGGACCCCACGTCTTTAGAAAGGTAGATCTCGTGTTAGTCTCCCAATGAGCTAATTCTTCGAATCTATATAATTGGTCCACTTTTTCTGTCCAATCAGCTATTGAGGGAGCTACAGTAGATCTCCATTTGTATGGAATGAGTAGTCTAGCCGCGGTAATAAGCATCGTGGGTAAGCTGCGACTATTTGGTGTAAAGCCACTTATGGGGCACCAAAGTAATGTAAGCTTAGGGTCCAGATTTATGCTAGAGGAGCAGATAGTGTTCATCAATCTCTCAATGTCTACCCAATATGACCTAATAGGTGGACAATTCCACCATATATGAGATAGAGATCCCACCTCTTGATTACACCTCCAGCACATCTCAGGGATATCTGCATTTATTTTGTGCAAAAATTCTGGGGTTTTGTACCATCTGGTAAGCAACTTAAAGGAGTTTTCCTGTATTTTGATACATCTGTTAAATCCGTGGGAATGGGAGAGGATGAATGCTGTTTCTGGGTCCGTAAGTTTTATGTTTAGTTCGGTCTCCCATTGAGCCAAATAATACATGCGAGGGGGAAGCTCAGATAATAGTGATTTATAACATGTGGATAATAGACCCCTAGGGAGGCGTTCAGCCAGTAGTAGTTTTTCAAGCCACGTATTGGGAGAGGGTGCTTTATCAGGTATGCAAAGTCGTCGCAGATCCCGTCTAAAGTCAAGTGAGTGGAAAAAGGGAGCTTCAATTACTCTGGGAGAGTTTAGGATATAGTTCCAGCTTCTAGTGCCATCAGCGTTCGTTATGGTATTCAAGGGGGTGTTACGTAATGCCGACCAGACTCCAGAGGGCTCCCCTATCCCAGCATGTAAGTAAAGTTGTAAAAATGCAAGAGGCATATTTTCCAATGGAAACCTCAAGACATCTCTTTCAAATAGTGAAGGCCAGTAATCTAGTATACCTTTCAATAGTATATGTGTCTTATCCGGGGGTGTCAATTTCTTATGTATGCCCCATAAAATGGAATATTCTGACGAAGTGAGCAGGAATCTTTCTAGATCTGCACATAGATTGGGAGGACATCTTACCAAGAGAGAAATTCCTCTTGATAGCTGAGTCGCTTTGTAATACAAATGGAGGTCTGGTAGTCCAAAACCTCCAAATTTCTTTTCTCTTGTAAGAATGTGATATGCTATTCTAGGGGTCCCTCCAGTCCACAAGAAGTTCGAGAATAGTCTTCTAACCTCTTTAAAGTAAGACAAGGGGAGCCATATAGGTAGGGATTGCAATAAGTAAAGGAATTTAGGGACTATGTATGTTTTAAGAAAATTCTTTCTACCTATCCAAGAAATAAAAGGAATCTTAGTGTTGGTCAATTGCGTACGTACAGTATGTAATAAGGGTGTGTAGTTTAGGCTCTTCAGGTCCTCAATATTAGCTGAGATATGTATACCTAGGTATTGAATACTTTTAGATGCCCAGCGAAACGGCGTGATGTCCTTAAGTTGTCGCACAGTTGATAATGGGCAGGTTACATTTAAAGCTTCTGACTTGGTGTAGTTTATTTTGAAATTTGAAAGTTCGCCAAATTCTTTAAATATGTCCAAAAGTGCCGGAAAAGATGTGCGCGGATTAGTAGAGGTAACAAGAAGGTCGTCTGCAAACGCTGCAGTGATGTGTGTATGTGACCCTATTTTAACCCCTTTAATACGTTCATCTTGTCTGATCTTTCTGAGAAGGGTCTCCATTACTATAACGAAAAGAGACGGCGATAACGGGCATCCCTGACGTGTCCCATTCAATATTTTGAAAGACGGTGATAGTGTCCCATTTATTTAGATTTTAGCTGAGGGATCGGAGTACAATGTGAAAATAGCATCTATAAATTGGTTCGGGAGTCCAAATTTGAGTAATGCAGCTGACATATATTGCCAACTCACCCTATCAAAGGCTTTCTCAGCATCTGTGCTGAGCATAGCCAAGGGAGTACGGGTATGTTTAGCCCAGGAAATCATCCTGATTAGTCGGATTGTATTCTCCTTTCCCTGTCTCCCAGTAACAAAGCCAACTTGTTCCTTGCCCACTATGTGTGGTAATATCTTTTGTAGTCTTTGTGCTAATATTTTGGCCCACCATTTAACGTCGGCATTAAGTAAAGATATAGGGCGATAACTGCCACAATCTAATGGGTCTTTCTTGTCTTTATAAATCACTGTGACATGCGCTTCCAGGGATTGGGTAGGGAGTTTAGATCCGTGCATGAGGGAATTGCATAGTTTTAAGAAATGAGGGGATAGGATTTCCCTGAATGTTTTATAATATAGAATAGGGAGTCCATCTGGACCGGGGCTTTTACCTGATGGAATTGAAGATAAGACTGTACTCATCTCTCTTTCTGAGATGGGAGCTAGCAAATTATCAAAGTCCGGCTCGGGGATGGTCGGGTAGATGCAAGTCATTAAGAAATGATTCAGTAGCTTCAGCAATAGAGGCATGAGAGGAGGAGGTGGATTTGGGGAGGTTGTACAGATTAGCGTAAAATTGTTGGAAAGCACACGCAATGTCAGCTGTATTATTAAATACCTCGCCTTTAGCATTTCTAATGGAGGATATAAACGAATCAGTTTGCTGTTTTTTTGTCCAAGCTGTCATAAGTTTATTACCTCTGTCACCGTGGGCATATGCTTTAAACTTGGCTCTGAGTAGTATTTTCGCAGATGTAACATTTAATAGGTTCTTTAACTCTGTACGTAATTTACATAGTTGTTGGGAGATAACCTCAGTGGGTGTTCTTTTATGCACAATCTCCAGTGCGGATATTTGTGATATTAGGGAGTCTAAAGCCGCCCTACGTTTCTTTTTAATCCGGGCACCTAATGCAATTAGTTCCCCTCTTATGACTGCTTTATGGGCCTCCCATATAACAGGAGTGGAAACATGTTCTGTGACATTAAGCTTGAAATATTCTCTTAAGGAGTTTGACAGTTGAGAGGTATTTTCGGGGTCACTTATTAATGTCTCGTTTAGACGCCAATTCCATTCTCGTTTGGGCAAAGCTTTCAGAGTAAATGTAAGAAAAATAGGTGCGTGGTCTGAGATTGTAATAGTGCCAATAGATGCTGAGTTTGTATGTGGCAGGTGAGAGTTAGATAAAAATAGGTAATCCAATCTATGGTAGGAATTACTGGCATGAGAGAAGAATGTAAAGTCCCGAGTCGACGGGTGTAATGTGCGCCATACATCTGTGACCTGTAGGTCACCCAAAGCCCTCTGAAGCCTGGTCAGCAATTTACGGGAAATGCAAGGGCCCTTACTCGTTGAGTCCAGGGTAACATCAAAAGGAAGATTAAAATCCCCTCCTAAGATTAGTGTGCCTTCTCTGAAGGAAGAAAGTAGCCGGAGTGTCCGAACGAGCCACTGCGCTTGCCCATGATTAGGTGCGTACAAATTAACCATTGTGACTATAGTTCCCGCAATTGAACCCTTCACAAACAGGTATCGGCCTTCAGAATCGGCCATTAACGCTGTCTGTGTAAAGGGAATTTGCTTCCTTAAGGCTATACTGACACCTCGGCTTGCAGAGGAGTAGGTACTATGATACCAAATGTTGTAATGTGTGGTTGGGAGTTTTGGTAGTCTATTGGTTTTAAAGTGCGTCTCCTGTAAGAAAATGATATCAGCTTTGTCTTTACGCAATAGTGCCAGGATTTGGGAGCGCTTGCGTGGCTCGTTCAGACCTCTAACATTAAATGACGATATAGTCACCGATGCCATGTTACATTTTGTAAAGACTCATATGGTAGCTGGAACTCTTCAGGGGAAAAAGAAGGACTAGAAACCAGAGAAGGATAGTGCAGAACAGAACAAAAATAAAAGATAGAAAAGAGTATAAACAAAAAACAATTTGTAATGGGGATAGTTGTCCCCATAAGGCCTAGTATTTTCTGCTCCGTCAGGCGCCAGTAAGTTGAAAGGCATCCCGACCTTTGAAAAGGGCAGAGTGTCTCCCCAGGCGGGGGGTCCTGCGGAACATCTGAGGACCAGTAAACAGTCATCAGACAGTTGGTCAGAGAACCGACCGACCAACGCCTATGGTAAGTAACAGCAGGTTCTAATATGTAATAACAGTCTTAGCAGAAAACTAGTAATCCTTAAGCAAATTCTATAGGAATCAAATTATCACAGAGAGAACAGAGAGCTGTGAAATACAATCGTGTATGAACATAAAACTTGTAAAACACAGATAATACGACATTTGACAAACTAGGTCTGTTTGGGAACAGACCGCCGGCTCAAAATGAAGGGCTGCTTATTTCAGCAAACAGCCAGACAACTGGGTTCATCTGATCAGTGAAAGGCCAACAGAGGCCAGGGTCTCTATTGGTACGAGGCCAACAGTGCCCCGGTATGGGAGAACAAGCTGGATAGCATAAGATATTGCAACTCACTCAGGTTTTTGCTTTGAGAGTCTCTCTTTTTCTGGCTTTATCCGATCTCCCTGGGGACACAAGTTGCCAAGTGTCGGGTCTGGGAAGAGGAGGTAGTGGGTCTCCTTGGTCCGCAGGCATCCAAGATGGGAGGTCAATCGGCGGAATACCAAGCGGGTCCCATGCTGCTTTAAGATCTTGTGGTGATCTGATAGTTATTTGTCTCCCGTTTTTCATTATAGCTAGCCCAAAAGGATAAAGCCATCTGAAAGGGGTAGCAGTGGCCTTTAAGGCCTCTAGCAGTGGGCGTAAGATCCTGCGTTTAGCCAGGGTAGATGCTGCGATGTCTTGAAATAAAGTTACCTCAGTATCCCCAAATTGGATCTTGGGCTTCTCTCTACTTTTTAGCAAGATTGCAGCAGTGTCTACATAGCTGAGGAGTCCGCACACCACATCCCTAGGTGGATCACTCATCTTGGGCTTCGGGCGGAGAGCCCTGTGGATGCGTTCAATAGTAATGGCGGCTGCTCTTTCCGGGCCTAGTAACGAGCCAAAAATTTCAAGTGCCGTGCCCGATAATTCTTCTGGCGTCACAGTCTCAGGTAGTCCTCGGATTCTCAGGTTTCGCCGCCTATTTCGGTTTTCCTGATCCTCCAACTTTAGAAAGGCTTCATTGATAAGAGACTTATGTGTGTTAATTGCCTCCTGCACCTTTTCCTCATAAGATAAAATGGCGTCTTGAGTGTGCTCTAGGGCCACCACTCTGTGACCTAAATGGCGAAGGTCCTCTTTAATGTCAGAAAGATCCTTCTTTAGCGGTGAGAGAGCCGCTTCTAAAACATCTTGCAGGATGGCTTTAGAAATAGGAGGGTTTTTATGAGGGATTCTCGCCTCCGAGGCATCTGACTGGCTTCCTGCGTCTGAGATATCATCAGCGTCTGAATGGCGGGCTTTTTCCCGCGTCTGCCTAGCCTCCTCGGACAGTGCTGGTTTTTTCAGATATTTGTCCATGTCGGGTTGTTTGGACCTACCCGGGGTCGTATGGCTAGTGTCCTTGGGTTTCTCTCTGGTGTTTTTGCCCATGTTGGGCTAAGGAAAATGCTGTAGGATAAGGCAGTTGGTCGGTGCTTGAGAGGAGCTCACACTCTTGCGTCCATCCAGTCGCGCGGTCAAGCTCCGCCCCCTTCATCAGTCATTTAGGACAACATTGGATCATTCAGAGATCCTCAATGAACTTCTGGAGTGAGTTTTCTGAACTGAAAGTAAATGGGCCGAATAATTTTGCACGTCCAACTTTTCAGTTTTATTATTACAAAAAAAGTTTAAATGATCCAATAAATTTTGTTCCACTTCACAATTGTGACCCACTTGTTGTTGATTCTTCCCCAAAAATTTTAAATGTTATATCTTTTTGTTTGAAGCCTGAAATGTGGCAAAAGGTTGAAAAGTTCCAGGGGGGCGAATACTTTCGCAAGGCACTGTATTTGAACACATTACTCTCTTTCCAACTAGAGCTCTTTCAACAACTGGTGCCTTCACATAAGTACTGTATGGCTTTATGTCGATGTCAGTGTTTGGTCTCATGGATGAACTGCGCTAATTTTGGTACCCACTGAAAGACACTCAACAAATCAGAATCTCCTTCTACATTTGCTTGAGAAATGCCGTTAAAATAAAGTCTTTTAAATTCTTTTATTTTTAAGGAGATTTTTATGTTTAACACAGAGTCTATTGGGCGCAAGTTGTTAATTTCCTGAATTACATCCTGGGGTTCCTAATTCCCCTGACCTCAAAGCTGTGTTTGCTGGGTTTAGTGGATCAATGATACTATTCCTTGTCTTGTGCAGTGGGTTGTGTAGTGATCTGATGCATCACTGCTAAAGAGCTAATATTATAATGCAATTGTTCACTGCTAAAGGGTTAATATTATAATGATATGGTTCATTGTCAATGTTTTTAGGACATGTGATGTGATTATAGCTGTGTACTATGTATTCCAAAAGGCTATATAAATGGAAAGGACATTGTTAAAGGGGTTGTCTGATGCTCTCCCTTGCCCTGCGCAGGATCGCACAGGGCAAGGGCTCTTATTTACAATAGCACACTGCTGGGAGGAAGCTTCTGCCTGGCAGAGTGTTCAGTGACGTCACCGGCTCTCATGGGCCGGCTTTAGCGCTGCCCTAGGTGTTTTACAGGTTAGGTCAAGCGCTGAAGCCCGCCAATCAGTGACATTACCGGGGCTCACTGCTGGGCGGAAGCCTCCGCCTGGCAACCCTAAGGAGAGCCCGATTTGTCACTGGAACTCCAGGGGGCTGCCAGGGTGAAAATGCCCCTTTAACTGGCAGTTCTTAGTAATAATTGCTTGGTAGTGGGCTGGTCCCATTTCCTCTGGCTAAACAGTCTGTTAGTATGCAAGCCAGAGTGGACACCTTCTAACCTCAGAAGGAAAGAAACATTGACTTATTGCAGAAGGTTGAGGACCATTAAGTGCTTGAACAAAGACAGTAAAGGTAATGCATGCCTATTGGTTTTAGACTTTACTGCCTGTGGTTTGGATTATATTGCTTCTGGCGCCCACCACACTACTGAATCGGATTGCCCATCTGATCTAGGACTGCAATTGGGCATTGCAGAAGAAATATTGAGAACTTTGCACATCTTTTGTTAATTTGGAAAGATTGCATGGATTTATAGATAGAGACTCAGGGAGGACAATCATAGCCATACTCCACCAGGGATGCTCAACCAGCGAAACCCCCAGCTGTGGTCTCTGTGGTCTTTGGTTTTAGTGATCACATGCTGATATGCCATATAAATGTGGCCCGTAGGACCCTTAAAACTGGTGTGACAAGTGATTTAACAGGTGAGTGTTGTGTTTCTCATTTTACTTTATTATGTTGACAGTTCTTTATGTCTTTTAACTCCTAATGTTTAAGGCATCAGGAAGATTAGAAGACATCAGGAAGCTTCACAACAACATTGAAAAAAAAGTGTAGGAACAACAAATAAATACATAAAGATCCTGCAAATAATATCTCATGATCTAAGACCTGTTTAAAGACTCCAAATGTCTGCTGATCCCAAACGATCTACGGTATAAGTTAGTCAGTTTTTCAGGTCATATCAGCACAAAAACATTGAGTGGGTACAGGATGGACCCCAGCTCCCATAAGCTGTACGGTACCATGTAGAGGAGTTTTATCCAAAGGATCTTCTTGCTACTTATTGTGTTCTGGGTTCTGATAAAACAATATTCGAACACACTATTCTATTTCCAGTAAGAACTCTTAAACAACTGCTGTCGGAAGCTAAGTATTGTATGGCTTTACGGTAGATCAAGGTCACTGTTCTGTCACTTGGATGGACTGTGCATGTTTATAAAAGATGGAGTTTGACCCAACAGACATTTTTACTACTTAAGTTTACTCTGTCTACATTTCAGATAGAATTAGTAAATCTGTCCCCTTGTAATATTCTCAACAACTGGTCCTGGCCTTTTTATAGATGCTCTCTTCCCTTTCAAAGAAGGCATTTGTTGAGATCAATATAGGCCTCAGCACTTTTTGGATAGTTAGTTGATCACCTGGGAACCACTTGTCTTCCTGCCTGGTCAATGAAGTGGTTACATGAAGTTCATACTACAATGGCATTTAGTTCCCTTATATTACAGGTACGTCCGCATGGGGGGGGAGAATCCATATTATGTGGCAAATCCATAGCAAAACCTAAATATTTTACATGTGTGACACCAATTAAAATCCACAGACAAAAATTGACATCCTGCAGATTTAAATTCTGCATTGTATACAGTGGCATAACAATCATGGTCACAGGAGGTATGATTGCAACTGGGCCAGGAGGAGCCGACATCCCGTTGCATTAACTCTAGAAAGTGATGGGCTGATTTAGGTCTGTGGCCTACTAGATATTGGGAACAGTTCAATGACATCAGTGTTCCAGAGCAGAAGGCCTAATGTAGTGAAGTCTTCAGGTCACCTGCCCCTCCAGGGACACTGACAGACAGCAGGCAGCAAGAAGTAGATCTGACTGCTCGTCATGAGAATGTAATTGGCACAAAAAGGGGACATTATTCTATTATGGGCACAAAAAGGGACAGTATTCTAATGGTGAGCATAAAAAGGGGACATTCTTCTATTATGGAGGTTATAGAGAGGCATTGCCGTGCAGGCAGTAAAAAGAGGGGCAATATTATTTTGTACGGCACTCCGAGGACACCAATACTGTGTGGGCAATCTGGGCAATATTACTGTTTGGGGAGCACTATGACTATGTTGGGTACAAAGGGGGTTATGCTCTGGGGCACCAAGGGGGCACTATTGCTACCTGGGTCTCTATTTTAAGGAGGGAGGAGCATGTACAAAATCTGCCTTGAAGCCCATAAGGCTTTATTTACTCTCTGCATGTCAATAGTTGGATACTAGGGCTGAGCAAATTGAAGTATCCAAAGTGGACTTCGATCTGAATTTCAGGCAAAATTTTATTTGCACGAAGTCTTGTGCATGGGGACGTATGACTTCACCACGCCAGCCATCATGTCATCATTATGACGTCATCACGCACTGCTCGAGATTTCACGTGGAATCTTTAAACAAGATGGTAGTGGCGGCCTCTTCGCACTCAAATGGATGAGATGAGCATTATTATTATTTTCATTTTCAACCGTTTCACCCCTGAAAGCCCTCACTATTATTCTCAGATGCCACATTCAGCGATGAACGTGACCTCTGAGAGGCTCAATGAGAGGTGGGGGGGTGGCACAATCGCTGCCCCCCATCATTGCGTCCGCTACTTACAAAGAAACACACTTAGTGACAAAGTAATTATTCACAAAGCATCACTATTGGATATTTTCCACTCTGTTTGGATGAGATTTTTTAATCTGCTATGACAATACTCTATGGACTCTCCTCCCTGAAATCCAGCATTTCTGCTTCAGGTGGACATACTATAAAGTGCCAGTCCAGACCCCACTTTATTTGGTTTCAGGATCACATGCCAGTGGCAGATGATTGGCACTGAAGGGGCAGTAGATTTAACAGGAGAGTACTGTCATTTGCCTATTATATTTTGCTGCCTCTTTTTGTTTTTTGGAATATCCCTTTAAGGCAACACAAGGATCAGGTGGTATCAAGAAAACACAATAAAGACTAAGAACAACAAATATTTTCTGCAAATCCTGCAAATAACATCTCCGAATCTAAGACTTGTTTGCCGTCACGTCAGTAAAAATAGCTGGGGGGAGATTTAATTTGACAGGTTCTATGCAAATTTTTAGGTCTAGAGATGTTACAAATGTTTGCATGTTGGTGACTTTGGGACTTTTCACCTTTAGCTCGCAGACGTACCGTGGTGGTTGGGGCTGGTAGATGGTCACACTCCTACATTGGCTCATCAGCCAGAGGGAATTGTGAAAAGTAGTGGAAGTTAGCGGTTGGTGTAGTTGTAGTTACTATATATATTAGAATGATTAGGACCTGTGTTGAGGCCATATCCTGGGGCCATGAGTGATCTCCTGGCAGGGGCAGATTAGGAACCTAAAGTGGCCTTGGAAAAAATACCTAAAAGTGGCCCTATGTTGTAGGAACGTCTAAATTTAGGAGGGGCAACAAAAGTTGGGGGGGTCGGTAATACCATAGTGCAAAAAATCACATACTACAGTGGCGCACAATATATTGCACTAAAAGCTGTCCCTCTGAGTTGGTCATCAGTAGTGGGACAGCTGTTAAACAAAGTTTTGAACGAATCGTCTTTGGATCTTGGATCCAAAGTGCGCTTCGTTCACTACTACTTATTATGTATCCAGCCAGCGGCAGAGATGGGGACTTGGGCGGCCCCCTGGGCATTGGCCCACTGGGAAATTTCCCTGTAAGGTCTATGGCCAATCCACCCCTGTCTCCTGGGGAGATGTGATGAGGTCATCTCTTGAGATATCACTGTTGTATTGGATTATAAAGACAATAGTCGACCTCCACCTGGATCATCTGGTTGCTGTATGAAGGACCCTCAAGTCATTTTCCCTTGACATTTGCCCAAGCTCCAGTTTGCATAAAAACTGCCAATTTTAACACATATTGCGCCACCCTCGCACCACTTCTGTAAATCGGCCCCTGTTAAAAATGTTAGCATATGTTTAGCATATGTCGTATATTTGGACTTCTCCAAAGCATTTGACACGGTACCACATAAAAGGTTAGTATATAAAATGAGAATGCTTGGCCTGGGAGAAAATGTCTGTATGTGGGTAAGTAACTGGCTCAGTGATAGAAAACAGAGGGTGGTTATTAACAGTAGATACTCAGATTGGGTCACTGTCACTAGTGGGGTACCACAGGGGTCTGTATTGCGTCCTATTCTCTTCAATATATTTATTAATGATATTGTAGAAGGTTTGCATAGTAAAATATCAATTTTTGCAGATGACACTAAACTGTGTAAAGTAATTAACACAGAGGAGGACAGTGCACTGCTACAGCAGGATCTGGATAGACTGGAGGCTTGGTCAGAAAAGTGGCAGATGAGGTTTAACACTGACAAATGTAAGGTTATGCATATGGGAAGGAATAATGCAAGTCACCAGTATATACTAAATGGTAAAGCACTGGGTAACTCTGACATGGAAAAGGACCCAGGAATTTAGTGAACAGCAAACTAAGCTGTAGAAGACAGTGCCAGACAGCTGCTGCCAAGGCCAATAAGATAATGGGTTGCATCAAAAGAGGCATAGATGCCCGTGATGAGAACATAGTCCTGACACTTTACAAATCACTAGTCAGACCACACATGGAGTACTGTGTACAGTTCTGGGCTCCTGTGAACAAGGCAGACAGGGTTCAGAGGAGGGCAACTAAAGTCATAACTGGAATGGGTGGACTACAGTACCCAGAAAGATTATCAAATTTAGGGTTATTCACTTTAGAAAAAAGACGACTGAGGGGAGATCTAATAACTATGTATAAATATATCAGGGGTCAGTACAGAGATCTCTCCCATCATCTACAGTATTTATCCCCAGGACTGTGACTGTGACGAGGGGACATCCTCTGCGTCTGGAGGAAAGAAGGTTTGTACATAACATAGAAGAGGATTCTTTACAGTAAGAGCCAGTGAGACTATGGAACTCTCTGCCTGAGGAGGTGGTGATGGTAAGTTCACTAAGAGAGTTCAAGAAGGGCCTGGATGTATTTCTGGAGGGTATTACAGGTTATAGTTACTAGAGAGGGGTCGTTGATCCAGGGAGTTAATCTGATTGCCTGATTGGAGTCGGGAAGGAAATTGGCTTCTACCTCACAGGGTTTTTTTTTGCATTCCTCTGGATCAACTTGTAGGAAAACAGGCTGAACTTGATGGACAGATGTCTTTTTTCGGCCTTACAAACTATGTTACTATGTTACTCCACCTCAAACTAGATCAAGACTGGAATTAAAAACATGTCTTGATAAATTCCCCTCAATGAGTGCATCTTTTTACTACTCATTGTTCTCCTGGTTCTGAGGAAACATTTATTTGAACACATTGCTCTCTTTCCAACTAGCGCTATTTCAACAACTGGTGCCTTCACATAAGTACCGTATGGCTTTATGTCGATGTCAGTGTTTGGTCTGATGGATGGACTGCGCTAATTTTGGTACAAAGTAAGCCAACCAATTGTTGGTGTAAATTTTAGACAAAACTGCTTAACCATGCACCAAATTTTAACCTGCCTTAACAATATGCTGTTCCAACGTCCGATTTTAGCAGGCATAAAACTCCACATATGGAGCACAAGTGCTAGAGTTCCCAAACTTTCGTGCTCCCAACATATTCATGAATGGCAGTCCTGGCAGTATTATTACAACTGTAGTCTTCTTTCATACCTCCAAGATACAGTCATTACACAACGGAAGACAAAATGGGAAATGGTGGTGGTTGATACTGATGGGCCGGCTTTAGCGCTGCACTAAGGTGTTTTGCAGGCTAGGTCAGCGCTGAAGCCCGCCAATCAGTGACATTACCAGGCTCACTGGCTGGGCGGAAGCCTCTGCTGGCAAACCCTAAGGAGAGCCCGGTTCGTCACTGGAACTCCAGGGGGCTGCCTGGGTGAAAATGCCCCTTTAACTGGCAATTCTTAGTAATAGTAGGAGCCAGGCAGCACAGGCAGCGGTCAGGTAAGGCCCGCAGGCCCCCTCTCTTCTTCAATGAAGCCCCCATCATCTATGAAGCTGCAAATGGACCTCCAGACCCATTAACAGGAGGCCCCACCCCCACAGTGAGTCTTCTGCCCAGGCTGGTAACATCTACATTATGTGTAGTCAGGTGATTAATGTGTCATCTGTGGTGTTACCCTTTTCTTCTCCATCTAGCATAATGACTTCTCCCTGATCACAACTTGTCTCTGCAGAATTTGACATCTTAGGTGCCTCACTTTTCCAGCACACTCCTCACCAATTCCCCACCTTCTACACAAACTCCTTATTCATAGTGTCCCAGATAATAATAATGCCCCTTGGTGCTCCCCTTTTTCTGCCATCTTTAGGATCTACCTTAAGTGACCTATGAGCAATAACAGTGCTCTATTTATGCCTCACGCATTGGTAGTGCTCCTATGTTCCACTTAGTGACCGAAACTGTAGTACTGCCATAGGAGTGTACAGGGGTGAACTAGGACATTTTACCAGGGAATTGACCCCTAAAAGGGGAGCCGGTCACCGCTATGGTCAATGATTGGTTGTGGCAATGTCAAACAGTATGTACGTACCTGATTGCGGATGCAAATAGGGGAGTCATGGTGTCATGAAGCCTCTATTTGCATGTGCAAGAGGTGTTAAATATGTAAACTTACCTGGTATTAGGTGGAGTGGAACAGCATCTCCCTCGAGGAGAAGAGAAGAAACTTGATTGGAGGAGTCCCAGAAGATCTCGTGGAGGTACCTATAAAAGAAAAGGAAACGGTTAGTGCTGCGCATTCACGCAGCGACAGTACAGAAGATTTTTACCCCACCCACCCCCCTCTTTTTTTGTCACGGTACTTAGTGAAGGGGTAAAGTCACCCTTTATAGGGTGGACTACTGGAAGTATTAATTGGTAATATTTAAGTATATAATTACTTGGTAACACTAAGCACCGTGGCCTGTACCATCCAAATACTATTTATTATTATTAATTTAATAAATTATACTATTCAATTTATATGTGTTCTTGATATATCATTATTTGATTAACTTGGATTCTATGACACCATGGTGACATCAAGGAAACCCAGAGGAGCATTGCTGGCTTGGAGGAGAAAGGATCAAGGAGCCAGGAAGCAGGTAAGTCATCTTTCCTTTAAGGTTACCATTTAGTCATTAATTACTTTACATATATGTATTTGTAGTTGGTATAGGAGATGAATGATGATGTGGAGGGGAGTGTGGGGTGTATCCACTCTAACATCAATGACTTCTGTGCTACAATTAAAGAGGCTTTCCAGGCTCCTAATATTGATGACCTATCTGCAGTGTAGTGGACATGCTGGGTTACTGCCAGGAATACCTCTTTAATAAGGTATGTATCACACCGGTAGGTGATGCCGACGCACCTCAGCTCCATCCTTTTGTAGTTCTGCGTTTAAAAAGGACAACATATGGACTATCCACACATCTAAAACTACTAGTTTTTTGTCAACAGTTCCATAACCACCATAAATACTTCCTGAATTCCTGTACCTGTGAGCACCACTAATGTAATACAAAATATGAACAAATGAAATAAAAAACACAACAATAAAAGACAAACATGATTTTGTGATACCGAGTCACGGGATATCTAACTTTTATAAGTGTATGTGTGGCCACACCATGGTTGTATTCTGAATTACAGCCTTTCATAAGTTTTGCTAACATGTTGCAATATTATATTGCCTTTTTTAGTAGGAAATTGGAGTCTTTAACCCTTACACTCCCAGCGCCGTACATGTACGGCGCTGGGGCGATGCGGGCACATGGCGCCCGCTTGCAAGTGCGGCGGATGTCATGGCCGGCAAGTCTCTGCTGTTTCTAACAGCAGAGACTTGCCGCTACTTACCGCCATCGGCGGCGTCTTCCTGGGCGTCTAGATGCCGTGATCACACGTGATCACGGCATCTAGTTTCGTCTGAACCCGGAAGCGTTCGCTTCCGGGTGGTGTACAGACACCCCATGTGGCCAATCGGGGTGTCTGTACACCGTATGAAAACTGTAATCCTCGCTGGTGAGGATTACAGTTTTCAAACTGCAATTCTTATTTTGGCGACTAGATGGCAGGCCAGTATAAGAAATGAGCAATTCATGGATTTCTGAGTCTAGAAAATCCCTGATTGCTCATAAAGAAAAAAAAAAAAGCCACAATATATAAGCCCATATTTGAGCTTTCAAATAGTAAAAAAAAATTTTAAAA
>ONZH01011210.1:0-64797 GCA_900303285.1 Rhinella marina
GGGAGGCTGAAGGAGAAGGCCCCAAGTAGCAGAGGCAGAGCAGAGGCAGATGTGGAGTGTCCTGGCTGGAGGTCTGGACCGCAGTGGCAGCCACACAACAAGGGGAAGAGGCAGTGGCAGCAAGACCGGGCGCAGTTTGTATTGCGTTTGCTCTCTCCCACTCAGCCCAGTGCTTGAATTCCAAGTGACGCCGCATGCCTGAGGTGGTCAGATTGCTCTTCTCAGAGCCCCTACTCAGTTTTGAGTGGCAGAGTGTGCAAACCGCGCTCAGTTTGTCATCCGCACAAACATTAAAATATCTCCACACCACAGAAGTACGAGGCCTCGATGGGGGAGCTTCGCGCGACTGGCCGCTGCCGGGAACAGCTTCGGCCCTGCTGGCTGTGGCCTCACTTCTCTGTCTGAACTGTCCTCTGCCTGTGGCCATCCCTCTGCCTGTGGACATCCCTCTGCCTGTGGACATGCCTCTGCCTGTGGACATCCTCTGCCTGTGGACATCCCTCTGCCTGTGGACATCCCTCTGCCTGTGGGACATCCCTCTGCCTCTTGCTGCCTTTTTCGGTGCTGCGCAGACCACCACCTCTCCACTGCTTTCCTCGCTGGACATCACCCCTGGCCAAGTGGGGTCGGTCATTTCGTCATCCACCAGCTCCTCTTCCACTTCCTCACTCTGCTCCTCCTCCTGCCCACTGGACATTCCAACAGCCTCCCTTGATGGCAACTGCGTCTCATCATCATCATCGCTCATGATAACAGATGCTGGCTCAGGGTCCACATCAGCAGGAGATGGCGAAAACTCCAGTGTTTGGGCATCACTACAAACAAATTCCTCTGCTAGCTCCTGGGATTCTTCCGGCACATCTGAAAAAGGACCCGAAAAGAGCTCCTGGGAGGGGTCAATGGTGGGATGACTCTGTTGGCCAGGTGTGGAGGAAGGAGGGTCAGAGTGAGACTGTGTGGATGACTGGCTGGTGGACAACTGTGTGGAAGCGCTATCGGCTATCCATTGCACCACCTGTTCAACCTGCTCAGGCCTCAACAGCGGTGTAACCCGCCCCCTGCTTAACTGTCCCATAAAAGCAGGGATTCTGGATGAGCGGGATCCTGGCTGACCCTCACCAGCACGCATTGTATCCCCACTGGCTTCAACAAGGCCCCCAACAGCATTTCCGCGCCCCCGTCCTCGTCCACGTCCTATTCCGCTAGCCCCCGCCGCATTTTGTTTTTTTTTTACAATATTTTGCCTTCACAGCCGTGAAATTAGTTTGCAAGAGAACGCACAGTACAGTTGCCAGTTAAGGCCTATATATTGTATTTTTCAAGGTACACAGCAGTGTACTAAGTGATCAGACGGTGTGTATGAACAACAGTTATGAGAAATTACTTTGCAAGAGAACGCACAGTACAGTTGCCAGTTATAAGGCCTATATATTGTATTTTTCAAGGTACACAGGCCTTTATTAAGTGATCAGACGGTGTGTATGAACACCAGTTATGAGAAATTACTTTGCAAGAGAACGCACAGTACAGTTGCCAGTTATAAGGCCTATATATTGTATTTTTCAAGGTACACAGGCCTTTTATTAAGTGATCAGACGGTGTGTATGAACACCAGTTATGAGAAATTACTTTGCAAGAGAACGCACAGTACAGTTGCCAGTTATAAGGCCTATATATTGTATTTTTCAAGGTACACAGCAGTGTATTAAGTGATCAGACGGTGTGTATGAACACCAGTTATGAGAAATTACTTTGCAAGAGAACGCACAGTACAGTTGCCAGTTATAAGGCCTATATATTGTATTTTTCAAGGTACACAGGCCTTTTATTAAGTGATCAGACGGTGTGTATGAACACCAGTTATGAGAAATTACTTTGCAAGAGAACGCACAGTACAGTTGCCAGTTATAAGGCCTATATATTGTATTTTTCAAGGTACACAGGCCTTTTATTAAGTGATCAGACGGTGTGTATGAACACCAGTTATGAGAAATTACTTTGCAAGAGAACGCACAGTACAGTTGCCAGTTATAAGGCCTATATATTGTATTTTTCAAGGTACACAGGCAGTTTATTAAGTGATCAGACGGTGTGTATGAACACCAGTTATGAGAAATTACTTTGCAAGAGAACGCACAGTACAGTTGCCAGTTATAAGGCCTATATATTGTATTTTTCAAGGTACACAGGCCTTTTATTAAGTGATCAGACGGTGTGTATGAACACCAGTTATGAGAAATTACTTTGCAAGAGAACGCACAGTACAGTTGCCAGTTATAAGGCCTATATATTGTATTTTTCAAGGTACACAGGCCTTTTATTAAGTGATCAGACGGTGTGTATGAACACCAGTTATGAGAAATTACTTTGCAAGAGAACGCACAGTACAGTTGCCAGTTATAAGGCCTATATATTGTATTTTTCAAGGTACACAGGCCTTTTATTAAGTGATCAGACGGTGTGTATGAACACCAGTTATGAGAAATTACTTTGCAAGAGAACGCACAGTACAGTTGCCAGTTATAAGGCCTATATATTGTATTTTTCAAGGTACACAGGCCTTTTATTAAGTGATCAGACGGTGTGTATGAACACCAGTTATGAGAAATTACTTTGCAAGAGAACGCACAGTACAGTTGCCAGTTATAAGGCCTATATATTGTATTTTTCAAGGTACACAGGCCTTTTATTAAGTGATCAGACGGTGTGTATGAACACCAGTTATGAGAAATTACTTTGCAAGAGAACGCACAGTACAGTTGCCAGTTATAAGGCCTATATATTGTATTTTTCAAGGTACACAGGCCTTTTATTAAGTGATCAGACGGTGTGTATGAACACCAGTTATGAGAAATTACTTTGCAAGAGAACGCACAGTACAGTTGCCAGTTATAAGGCCTATATATTGTATTTTTCAAGGTACACAGGCCTTTTATTAAGTGATCAGACGGTGTGTATGAACACCAGTTATGAGAAATTACTTTGCAAGAGAACGCACAGTACAGTTGCCAGTTATAAGGCCTATATATTGTATTTTTCAAGGTACACAGGCCTTTTATTAAGTGATCAGACGGTGTGTATGAACACCAGTTATGAGAAATTACTTTGCAAGAGAACGCACAGTACAGTTGCCAGTTATAAGGCCTATATATTGTATTTTTCAAGGTACACAGGCCTTTTATTAAGTGATCAGACGGTGTGTATGAACACCAGTTATGAGAAATTACTTTGCAAGAGAACGCACAGTACAGTTGCCAGTTATAAGGCCTATATATTGTATTTTTCAAGGTACACAGGCCTTTTATTAAGTGATCAGACGGTGTGTATGAACACCAGTTATGAGAAATTACTTTGCAAGAGAACGCACAGTACAGTTGCCAGTTATAAGGCCTATATATTGTATTTTTCAAGGTACACAGGCCTTTTATTAAGTGATCAGACGGTGTGTATGAACACCAGTTATGAGAAATTACTTTGCAAGAGAACGCACAGTACAGTTGCCAGTTATAAGGCCTATATATTGTATTTTTCAAGGTACACAGGCCTTTATTAAGTGATCAGACGGTGTGTATGAACACCAGTTATGAGAAATTACTTTGCAAGAGAACGCACAGTACAGTTGCCAGTTATAAGGCCTATATATTGTATTTTTCAAGGTACACAGGCCTTTATTAAGTGATCAGACGGTGTGTATGAACACCAGTTATGAGAAATTACTTTGCAAGAGAACGCACAGTACAGTTGCCAGTTATAAGGCCTATATATTGTATTTTTCAAGGTACACAGGCCTTTTATTAAGTGATCAGACGGTGTGTATGAACACCAGTTATGAGAAATTACTTTGCAAGAGAACGCACAGTACAGTTGCCAGTTATAAGGCCTATATATTGTATTTTTCAAGGTACACAGGCCTTTTATTAAGTGATCAGACGGTGTGTATGAACACCAGTTATGAGAAATTACTTTGCAAGAGAACGCACAGTACAGTTGCCAGTTATAAGGCCTATATATTGTATTTTTCAAGGTACACAGGCCTTTTATTAAGTGATCAGACGGTGTGTATGAACACCAGTTATGAGAAATTACTTTGCAAGAGAACGCACAGTACAGTTGCCAGTTATAAGGCCTATATATTGTATTTTTCAAGGTACACAGGCCTTTTATTAAGTGATCAGACGGTGTGTATGAACACCAGTTATGAGAAATTACTTTGCAAGAGAACGCACAGTACAGTTGCCAGTTATAAGGCCTATATATTGTATTTTTCAAGGTACACAGGCCTTTTATTAAGTGATCAGACGGTGTGTATGAACACCAGTTATGAGAAATTACTTTGCAAGAGAACGCACAGTACAGTTGCCAGTTATAAGGCCTATATATTGTATTTTTCAAGGTACACAGGCCTTTTATTAAGTGATCAGACGGTGTGTATGAACACCAGTTATGAGAAATTACTTTGCAAGAGAACGCACAGTACAGTTGCCAGTTATAAGGCCTATATATTGTATTTTTCAAGGTACACAGCCGTTTATTAAGTGATCAGACGGTGTGTATGAACACCAGTTATGAGAAATTACTTTGCAAGAGAACGCACAGTACAGTTGCCAGTTATAAGGCCTATATATTGTATTTTTCAAGGTACACAGGCCTTTTATTAAGTGATCAGACGGTGTGTATGAACACCAGTTATGAGAAATTACTTTGCAAGAGAACGCACAGTACAGTTGCCAGTTATAAGGCCTATATATTGTATTTTTCAAGGTACACAGGCCTTTATTAAGTGATCAGACGGTGTGTATGAACACCAGTTATGAGAAATTACTTTGCAAGAGAACGCACAGTACAGTTGCCAGTTATAAGGCCTATATATTGTATTTTTCAAGGTACACAGGCCTTTTATTAAGTGATCAGACGGTGTGTATGAACACCAGTTATGAGAAATTACTTTGCAAGAGAACGCACAGTACAGTTGCCAGTTATAAGGCCTATATATTGTATTTTTCAAGGTACACAGGCCTTTTATTAAGTGATCAGACGGTGTGTATGAACACCAGTTATGAGAAATTACTTTGCAAGAGAACGCACAGTACAGTTGCCAGTTATAAGGCCTATATATTGTATTTTTCAAGGTACACAGGCCTTTTATTAAGTGATCAGACGGTGTGTATGAACACCAGTTATGAGAAATTACTTTGCAAGAGAACGCACAGTACAGTTGCCAGTTATAAGGCCTATATATTGTATTTTTCAAGGTACACAGGCCTTTTATTAAGTGATCAGACGGTGTGTATGAACACCAGTTATGAGAAATTACTTTGCAAGAGAACGCACAGTACAGTTGCCAGTTATAAGGCCTATATATTGTATTTTTCAAGGTACACAGGCCTTTTATTAAGTGATCAGACGGTGTGTATGAACACCAGTTATGAGAAATTACTTTGCAAGAGAACGCACAGTACAGTTGCCAGTTATAAGGCCTATATATTGTATTTTTCAAGGTACACAGGCCTTTTATTAAGTGATCAGACGGTGTGTATGAACACCAGTTATGAGAAATTACTTTGCAAGAGAACGCACAGTACAGTTGCCAGTTATAAGGCCTATATATTGTATTTTTCAAGGTACACAGGCCTTTTATTAAGTGATCAGACGGTGTGTATGAACACCAGTTATGAGAAATTACTTTGCAAGAGAACGCACAGTACAGTTGCCAGTTATAAGGCCTATATATTGTATTTTTCAAGGTACACAGGCCTTTTATTAAGTGATCAGACGGTGTGTATGAACACCAGTTATGAGAAATTACTTTGCAAGAGAACGCACAGTACAGTTGCCAGTTATAAGGCCTATATATTGTATTTTTCAAGGTACACAGGCCTTTTATTAAGTGATCAGACGGTGTGTATGAACACCAGTTATGAGAAATTACTTTGCAAGAGAACGCACAGTACAGTTGCCAGTTATAAGGCCTATATATTGTATTTTTCAAGGTACACAGGCCTTTTATTAAGTGATCAGACGGTGTGTATGAACACCAGTTATGAGAAATTACTTTGCAAGAGAACGCACAGTACAGTTGCCAGTTATAAGGCCTATATATTGTATTTTTCAAGGTACACAGGCCTTTTATTAAGTGATCAGACGGTGTGTATGAACACCAGTTATGAGAAATTACTTTGCAAGAGAACGCACAGTACAGTTGCCAGTTATAAGGCCTATATATTGTATTTTTCAAGGTACACAGGCCTTTTATTAAGTGATCAGACGGTGTGTATGAACACCAGTTATGAGAAATTACTTTGCAAGAGAACGCACAGTACAGTTGCCAGTTATAAGGCCTATATATTGTATTTTTCAAGGTACACAGGCCTTTTATTAAGTGATCAGACGGTGTGTATGAACACCAGTTATGAGAAATTACTTTGCAAGAGAACGCACAGTACAGTTGCCAGTTATAAGGCCTATATATTGTATTTTTCAAGGTACACAGGCCTTTTATTAAGTGATCAGACGGTGTGTATGAACACCAGTTATGAGAAATTACTTTGCAAGAGAACGCACAGTACAGTTGCCAGTTATAAGGCCTATATATTGTATTTTTCAAGGTACACAGGCCTTTTATTAAGTGATCAGACGGTGTGTATGAACACCAGTTATGAGAAATTACTTTGCAAGAGAACGCACAGTACAGTTGCCAGTTATAAGGCCTATATATTGTATTTTTCAAGGTACACAGGCCTTTTATTAAGTGATCAGACGGTGTGTATGAACACCAGTTATGAGAAATTACTTTGCAAGAGAACGCACAGTACAGTTGCCAGTTATAAGGCCTATATATTGTATTTTTCAAGGTACACAGGCCTTTTATTAAGTGATCAGACGGTGTGTATGAACACCAGTTATGAGAAATTACTTTGCAAGAGAACGCACAGTACAGTTGCCAGTTATAAGGCCTATATATTGTATTTTTCAAGGTACACAGGCCTTTTATTAAGTGATCAGACGGTGTGTATGAACACCAGTTATGAGAAATTACTTTGCAAGAGAACGCACAGTACAGTTGCCAGTTATAAGGCCTATATATTGTATTTTTCAAGGTACACAGGCCTTTTATTAAGTGATCAGACGGTGTGTATGAACACCAGTTATGAGAAATTACTTTGCAAGAGAACGCACAGTACAGTTGCCAGTTATAAGGCCTATATATTGTATTTTTCAAGGTACACAGGCCTTTTATTAAGTGATCAGACGGTGTGTATGAACACCAGTTATGAGAAATTACTTTGCAAGAGAACGCACAGTACAGTTGCCAGTTATAAGGCCTATATATTGTATTTTTCAAGGTACACAGGCCTTTTATTAAGTGATCAGACGGTGTGTATGAACACCAGTTATGAGAAATTACTTTGCAAGAGAACGCACAGTACAGTTGCCAGTTATAAGGCCTATATATTGTATTTTTCAAGGTACACAGGCCTTTTATTAAGTGATCAGACGGTGTGTATGAACACCAGTTATGAGAAATTACTTTGCAAGAGAACGCACAGTACAGTTGCCAGTTATAAGGCCTATATATTGTATTTTTCAAGGTACACAGGCCTTTTATTAAGTGATCAGACGGTGTGTATGAACACCAGTTATGAGAAATTACTTTGCAAGAGAACGCACAGTACAGTTGCCAGTTATAAGGCCTATATATTGTATTTTTCAAGGTACACAGGCCTTTTATTAAGTGATCAGACGGTGTGTATGAACACCAGTTATGAGAAATTACTTTGCAAGAGAACGCACAGTACAGTTGCCAGTTATAAGGCCTATATATTGTATTTTTCAAGGTACACAGGCCTTTTATTAAGTGATCAGACGGTGTGTATGAACACCAGTTATGAGAAATTACTTTGCAAGAGAACGCACAGTACAGTTGCCAGTTATAAGGCCTATATATTGTATTTTTCAAGGTACACAGGCCTTTTATTAAGTGATCAGACGGTGTGTATGAACACCAGTTATGAGAAATTACTTTGCAAGAGAACGCACAGTACAGTTGCCAGTTATAAGGCCTATATATTGTATTTTTCAAGGTACACAGGCCTTTTATTAAGTGATCAGACGGTGTGTATGAACACCAGTTATGAGAAATTACTTTGCAAGAGAACGCACAGTACAGTTGCCAGTTATAAGGCCTATATATTGTATTTTTCAAGGTACACAGGCCTTTTATTAAGTGATCAGACGGTGTGTATGAACACCAGTTATGAGAAATTACTTTGCAAGAGAACGCACAGTACAGTTGCCAGTTATAAGGCCTATATATTGTATTTTTCAAGGTACACAGGCCTTTTATTAAGTGATCAGACGGTGTGTATGAACACCAGTTATGAGAAATTACTTTGCAAGAGAACGCACAGTACAGTTGCCAGTTATAAGGCCTATATATTGTATTTTTCAAGGTACACAGGCCTTTTATTAAGTGATCAGACGGTGTGTATGAACACCAGTTATGAGAAATTACTTTGCAAGAGAACGCACAGTACAGTTGCCAGTTATAAGGCCTATATATTGTATTTTTCAAGGTACACAGGCCTTTTATTAAGTGATCAGACGGTGTGTATGAACACCAGTTATGAGAAATTACTTTGCAAGAGAACGCACAGTACAGTTGCCAGTTATAAGGCCTATATATTGTATTTTTCAAGGTACACAGGCCTTTTATTAAGTGATCAGACGGTGTGTATGAACACCAGTTATGAGAAATTACTTTGCAAGAGAACGCACAGTACAGTTGCCAGTTATAAGGCCTATATATTGTATTTTTCAAGGTACACAGCCGTGTATTAAGTGATCAGACGGTGTGTATGAACACCAGTTATGAGAAATTACTTTGCAAGAGAACGCACAGTACAGTTGCCAGTTATAAGGCCTATATATTGTATTTTTCAAGGTACACAGGCCTTTTATTAAGTGATCAGACGGTGTGTATGAACACCAGTTATGAGAAATTACTTTGCAAGAGAACGCACAGTACAGTTGCCAGTTATAAGGCCTATATATTGTATTTTTCAAGGTACACAGGCCTTTTATTAAGTGATCAGACGGTGTGTATGAACACCAGTTATGAGAAATTACTTTGCAAGAGAACGCACAGTACAGTTGCCAGTTATAAGGCCTATATATTGTATTTTTCAAGGTACACAGGCCTTTTATTAAGTGATCAGACGGTGTGTATGAACACCAGTTATGAGAAATTACTTTGCAAGAGAACGCACAGTACAGTTGCCAGTTATAAGGCCTATATATTGTATTTTTCAAGGTACACAGGCCTTTACTAAGTGATCAGACGGTGTGTATGAACACCAGTTATGAGAAATTACTTTGCAAGAGAACGCACAGTACAGTTGCCAGTTATAAGGCCTATATATTGTATTTTTCAAGGTACACAGGCCTTTTATTAAGTGATCAGACGGTGTGTATGAACACCAGTTATGAGAAATTACTTTGCAAGAGAACGCACAGTACAGTTGCCAGTTATAAGGCCTATATATTGTATTTTTCAAGGTACACAGGCAGTTTATTAAGTGATCAGACGGTGTGTATGAACACCAGTTATGAGAAATTACTTTGCAAGAGAACGCACAGTACAGTTGCCAGTTATAAGGCCTATATATTGTATTTTTCAAGGTACACAGGCCTTTTATTAAGTGATCAGACGGTGTGTATGAACACCAGTTATGAGAAATTACTTTGCAAGAGAACGCACAGTACAGTTGCCAGTTATAAGGCCTATATATTGTATTTTTCAAGGTACACAGGCCTTTTATTAAGTGATCAGACGGTGTGTATGAACACCAGTTATGAGAAATTACTTTGCAAGAGAACGCACAGTACAGTTGCCAGTTATAAGGCCTATATATTGTATTTTTCAAGGTACACAGCCGTGTATTAAGTGATCAGACGGTGTGTATGAACACCAGTTATGAGAAATTACTTTGCAAGAGAACGCACAGTACAGTTGCCAGTTATAAGGCCTATATATTGTATTTTTCAAGGTACACAGCAGTAGTGCCAAATATAGTTTGGTATGTAGCAGAGCACCTAATACACCACTAATGCCTCTCTCTGTCCCTACTCCAGCAGCTATCCCTGAATACAGCAGCCGTTCTCTGTAAAGTCTATATTGTAGTAAGCTATCACTGAAGTCCACTGTAGTAGCCCTGATAAGGGCTTTTAATCACGCTCCTGCCTGTCCAACAGCTAAAATCTGTCTCTCCCTTCTCCAGCCTCTGTCCCTGACTAAGTTCACGCAGCATATGCGTACGAGCAGGAAGAGCTGAGTTTTTAATATTCGAGGTCACATGGTTTTTCCAGCCAATGCATGTAGACGCTGTTTTCGCGCTGCCAGCGTGCTCAGCGTGCCTGTCATACCCCCCCTGCATGGTGATTGGTGGAAAAAGAGCGCCAGGGAAGGTGGGAGGGGAAACGAATTCTAAGTGCGCCATCGCCGTTATACTCGAAAGAAATCGAGCACGCCGAATATCGTAGTATTCGATCGAATACCAGCTCGATCGAACACTACTCGCTCATCTCTAATTATTAACATAAATAATCTACCAAAAAAGTGAAATTTTGAAATTTCACCTCCATTTTCCTTTAATTCTTGTGGAACACCTCAAGGGTTAACAAAGTTTGTAACAGCAGTTTTTTATAATTTGAGGGGTGTAGTTTCTAAAATAGGGTCATTTATGGGTGGGTTTCATTATGTAAGCCCCTCAAAATCACTTTATATCTGAATTGGTGCTTAAAAAAATGGTTTTGGAAAATTTGGTGAAAATTTGAAAAATGGCTTCTAAACTTCTAAGCCTTCTAACGTCCTAAAAAAGTAAAATAACATTTATAAAATGATGCCAACATAAAGTAGACATATGGGGAATGTAAAATAATAACTATTTTTGGAGGTATTACTATGTATTTTGAAAGTATAGAAATTGAAATTTGGAAATTTTCCCAAATTTTCGGTAAATTTGGTATTTTTTTATAAATAAAAATGAAATATTTTGCCAAAAATTTACTACTGTTGTGAAGCACAATATGTGACGAGAAAACAATCTCAGAATGGCCTGGATAAGTTAAAGCCTTCCAAAGTTATTACCACATAAAGTGACACATGTCAGATTTGCATAAAATGGCCTGGGCAGTAAGGTAAAAACAGGCAACAGGGTTGAAGGGGTTAAAGAAATGTCATTTAAACATCACTAGATTTTTACCTATGACACTGGCTAACCTGTTACATGTGCACTTGGCAGCTAAAGGCATCTGTGTTGGTCCCATGTTTATATGTGCCCGCATTGCTTAGAAAAATTAGGTTTTAATATTGATTTGATTGAAAGGGTCGGTAAATTTGATCATGCCTGAATTCTCCTAAAGTCAATATGGACATGGGACTAACAAAGATGTGTACAGCTGCCAAGTGCACATGTAACTGGTCAGCCAGTTTCATAAGTACAAATCTGCTGACAGATGTCCTTCAAAATTCTTAATAAAAGAAATTAAAAGACAATAATAGAAAAACACAATGACCAGACTCAGTGTGGATGTATTGTAGTGTTGGATGAAAACATTTAGTCATTTTTTCGTAACGTACACTAACACTGCAATTGTTTGCCAGCTTAAATGTCTATTAAAAATGTGCTACTCCAGTGAAGAAAAAAGGCAGCTTTCTATACAAAGAGCATTAAAGAAAATCTGATTGGATCTGTTAGACATAAGTGGCTTTGGTACTTTTAAATGTATGTGTGCGGGTTGTAAAAATCACACCTGGAAAGTAACAGCTTTAACTGTATCTTCAAGGGATTACACTATTATAACTTGATTTAGCAGGGAGGGAAAAAAAAGATATCTGCAGATCAAAAATTCCTTCAGAGGATCTTCTAGCATCTGATCTGAAATGGGTTGCATGTAAATCTGTTCACAGAGTGAAAAGCCATAGAGACATATTTGTTGGGACTAACATTGTCAGTGTTACAATCAGCAAGACCTAAATGCCTTGTTCACAATGACTCTGCCTTCTATGGGAAATACAGTAAATGTGGTAATAAATCAAGGGACAGTGCAGTTGCTTTTAACGAGTGGAATGTGTTGCACTGGGGACTCCAGAGCTGTTGAAAGAAAATCTTTATTGCTGAATTGCCTCCATTGACATGTAAGGTAGCAATAGGAGCACGACGTTAGAAAAAGCTACACATAGATTTTGTTCCACAAAAGCCATAGAGTTGTCCTTTTTTAACGTTCATATTCCACCAAACAATAAAGTTTTTTTTAATATTCCATCATCTGAGTTCATCTATAAACTGGGCTGACAAACATGGATTAAGACACAATTCAGAAGTTTGGCTTCCTACTAGAAGCTAACGTTTATCAAGGTTAACAACTGGCCCTTGATTGTTACCTAAGACGTTTGATCTTCTGTCCTAAATGAAAGCATTTCAAATAATGGTATTCTCAAGCCAGAAAGAATAAAGCAAATATAAATAATGTAAAATTATTTTAATCTGATATCTGATTTTACAGAAATTATGAAAGTCCCGCTCTTGCGTACGCCACAGTATCACAATGTGATATGTGATTTTAAAAAGGTTGCCCCTATTCACATGTGGTCCCCTGCCACATGTTCTCCTAATAAATGAAACAAGTATGATTGTTGCTCCATCTAAACTGGAGAACAAGGGGCCCCTGTTCTTGTGATCAGTGGGTAACCCTGTGGTCAGACCCCTGCTATGGATAGGGTATAAGTCTTTGTCATGGGACAACTCTTTTAAAAGAGTAACTGTCACTCAGGGGCAGATTGGCCATTGACCTTACAGGGAAATTACCCGGTGGGCCCTCCTCACAGCTGGCCACTGGTTTTTGGGAATGTGTTTTGTGTTGCTGGCAGTTTTTTGTGAAGTACTATTGTATTTGGCTTTTTTTGGGGTGATATAATGTGCCACAATATGGTATTCCTGGCCCTGCCTTCCATCAATTTGGACCTGACTAAAAAACTGGGCCACTTTTAGTATTTTTTCCATGGCCTCTTTAAGTTGCCAGTCTGCCCCAGTTGAAAAAAGAATTTTGACACATGGCAAAAGTTTTGATCTGTGGGAACATCCACAGATCTCCAGGGACAGGATGGCTTTGTCAAGTTTTGTCTCTTCTCTGTAGCTGAAGACAGGTTCATAGAAAGTCTTCAGCTAGTAAGCACCACTTTCACCCCCTTCTTTTAGTGATCAGTGAAAGTTTTTGGACCTGTAGCCCCTCCAATAAAAGCTTTTGAAATATCACTATGACATGTCAAAAGTGCCTTGTAACTCTGGGCAGGGGTGTAGCAAGTAACAATAATACTCAAAATAAAAAACTTGAAATGGGTCTTGCTACATCAGGATGCTTCTTTATTCATTTTTGATCTCCAAGTGACCTACATTCATTTTATCACTATGTGCACCCAACCCCTATGTGTAGAGACATACCCTGAACCTCCGGCACCTCAATCCATAAACTATCCCCTCACCACTGTGTCACTTACTGGTATATTTTTTGTCACAGAAAAACCTTTGGGCTCTTTAGGGGTCAGGTGAAACTGCTATATCTTTTTCAGTGGCAATGAGGTCTCTTAGTTACTGAGCATGATAACAGCTGCTATCCTGCAAGTCACACCCATGCTGTGCGATATAAATTCTTACAATTATCCAATGTGGATTGTTGCCATTGAAAATATATTTTAAAGAACGATGGAACATGGGCTTTACAAGCACTTTAAAATACAATATACGCCAAAAGTGAGCTTAGCGTATCAAGCCTACCTGCTGGTAAGCCTTCTGCTGCACTGCCTAGATTGCATTTAGACCATGTTAATGTGATTATTTACTGCCGATTTACAAATAGGATCCGTGAATATTTCCATTTTGCTCTTAGCAATATTATTTTGAAACTCAAGACTTTGAAAGTTTTCAGAGACAACTTATGGCTTAATTAGATGAGAGAACACTTGTGTATCCTTTGACACGAGCGTGCTGACACTGATCAGCATGTACACTTCAGAACATATGCTGCCATCTGAGCGTGTATTTTAGAAACATATGTTTGCAGCGAAGATATTTGTCATTATTATCCAAAGTCACTGGGCAAATAATTGGCAATGAAGTCATTTGGCCAGTTATCAGGTTACTGGACTATTTCAATGAAAAATAAAAAGTTCTAGGGAGCAAAGTTTGGATAAATAAATAAATAAAATAAATAAATAAATAAATAATCAAATAGCAATTATGACTATTGAATAATTATTCTTTATAATTCAACTGTAAAAGACACATTTAATTAATTGTATGAGAAAAATCTTTAAAAATAGAAAAAATATTTTAGTATTCAAAGGGTCTTAACTGTATAACCATTTCTACATCTAACTTATATTTAAAGTCAGATGCATTATGAGGCACTCACAACTTCATGTAGTACAAAATGCCACTGCGATGAGGTTTTTAATCAATTGCATTATTCCAAAGGAAGGCTGTCACTAGGAAATTCACTGCTAAACCATTCACAATGAATAGCAGGTCTAGCTCAACTGAATGTAATGACATCTTTCATTTAGATATCTATTGTCTCATTCTGAAAAAAGTCCTTATAATCCATATGCAAATGAATAGTTAAGTGCACGAAGGGTGAGCCCAAACTACTTGGTGCACCCTTGCTCTTCCTGCTTCCTCTGCCAGCCCTTCTCTATCCTCCTGGATGGACATAGCCAGGTTCCTTCATAGTCATCTCACCTGGTCCTGTCAATTAAAATAGAAAAGGATGGGCTGGTAGAAAAAGCAGGAGGAGCAAGAGTGCACAGAGTGGGCTGGCCCTGCCCTTCATGCACTTAAATGCTCATTTGCATATATATTAAAAATACTTTTTATCCAGAATGAAGCAACATATTGCGAAGTGAAATGTACCATAACTCTCAATTGAGCTAGCCCTACAAGGTATTGTGCCTGGTTTAACAATGAATTTCCTGGTGACAGACTTCATTTAAGTTAATGTAATTTTTGACCATTTCATCTGTAGTTAAGTGTTTTCCTCAATTTGTTCCCCTAAACACTAAGCAAACAGGGAATTGAAGGCATTGTTTCATAAAAAGTCATAGAAGGAAATGTCCCGCTCTGGACCTCTTTTTGTAAGCCAGAATGGAGAGCTGCTCTTTTAGAATGGCTCCAGCCTGTCCATGTAGTTCATGGATGGCTACACATTTAAATAGGCAAAATTAGAGAATAATGAATTTCTTTGATTTGCCCAAATTGGTCAACTGATTTGATTTGGGTCTAAAGTTATTCTAGCTGAATTGCATGTGCTTCAATTGACCTGAAAATGTAGCACTCCAGTAAAATTGATGCAATTAATCCATATTTTACTTTGAAAACTCAAACATCCAAAGTATGATCCAGATGTACTGTATATGCTAGATCATTCATAAGCTACAGGAATGCCACTGAATATCTCAGGCTGGTCGTTCCTCAGCTGTTAAATCTGTGGACAGAGTGCTTTCAATGTGAAATCCTCTGGATCATATATTCGTAGATTGAAAATTTGTACATGACGTTCTGAGGTCTCTCAGGACTCATACTATTTCCTCTCTTTTTAAATTTTTTTGTGTTATTCCATCTCTTTCTCATTCTTCAAAGAGTTGAATAATTAAAAATTCTAATTAATCTCAAATTTCTACAAAATCTGTATAAAATCTGGTTCATTAAGTGTTTATTTGCTTATCTCTAGCCATTATGTAATGCTACATTTCCTCATTTCAACTTTCTCTCAACTGCATTAGTTCTACGCAATGGCTTTGTTTTAGAATGGAATTGTCTTGTTGAGATACCACCATTATAATTCTTTGCCCTATTCTTTCTTCTTGTAAGTTATTTGATAAAAAGTCTATAATGGAAGCAAACACACAAAATCCTGAAATTTTATTTGTACTTCTAGCTATTTATTTCCTAAAGGATGCACTGTTAAAATATTATCATCAGACAATAGCTTACTGTTTGAATCAAGTTTAATATTACACCACCTCTCTACATGTAAACGATCATGCCCACAGCAGTATTCCATAGATGTCAATGGAATGGATTTACTAACCCTTTTGAAATCCTTTGAAATTGGATAGGATTTAGGCCTCGTCCACATTTCCGTGTCAGTGTCACGTCCATAAAAAAAGCGTATGTGCTTCATCCGTGAAGCTGTCTGTGAAGGATCCGTGTTTGGTCTGTATGTCCATTTTTACCATCCGTGTGTCATCCGTAATTCACTGATGTTGCTCAGCTGAAAAATTTCAAAGAATCTCATCAGTAAAAACCAGACGCAACATGGACACAACACTGATGTGTGTCAGTGATTTTCACGGACCCATAGACTTCAATGGGCGTGCTTGGTCCGCATCACGGATCAAAGTAGTGCATGTCCCCGTGATTTTTTTTACTGACCCACGCTCAGTAGAAAAATACTGAAATGTGAACAGACACATTTAAATCAATGTGTGTGTGTGCTGTCCGCAGAAAATGCAGACAGTACACGTTAGTGAAAACGAAAATGTGGACAAGGCCTTACTAGGGGTTTAGGCTGGATGATGTGTTTAAAGATGCTCAAACTTATTTGTCTAGAGGCCCCTTTAGGGCCCTTGCAGACGAGCGTCAAACTCGGACATCTCCCGCATCGTGTGCCCTGTATTGTACTCCCAGCACTGAACGGGGTTTATAGCATTATACTGATTTATGATGCTATGTAACCTTACAGGTCTGGTATGTGTTGGATAACACTGACATAATGCTCTTAGTGTTATCCAACACATTCCAGAACTGTAAGGGTTACATAGCATCATAAATCAGTGTAATGCTTTGTAACCCCGTTCAGTGCTGGGAGTTCAAGCCAAGACACCTGCAATGCGGGAGACGTCCTAGTCTCACGCTCGTCTGCAAGGGCCCTTATACTGCCTGACCATCGGGCAGATAATTGCTAACAAGCTTTTGCAGGAATTGCTACTGACAATCTGCTGGTGTAAAGGTGGCGCTGATTACCCAACGAACAAACAAAATGATATAGTTTGTGCGGTCACCTAAATCATTGCCAGCAGCAGATAATGCAGTCGAAACAGCACTTTGCTGCTAGCATACAATGTTTCTGTATGAGGATAAACAATGGCATATACTGTGGAGGAGATCGCTGCATGTATCAATGCAGTGGTCTCCTTCACTGACAAGCAGATGATTACAGGAAAGGAATGTGGTGTAAAGGGATTTAACTGTACACTATCTATTGGATGGCTTCTCATTAAATCACACCAGAGTCTAAAATGCATAATATGTGGTGCAAAGTATGTAGAACACCATATTTTATGTGAAAATTAACCCAAAATGCTGGCACAGTTAGCTTAGTAAATTCCACATATTGTGTCATTTTCTGTCATAGTTTTCTTAAGTCCAAATGTCTTCTGTATTGCAAATATCTGGAAACACTTTTTTGATATCAAAGCAGCCACTCAAATGGATATCCCCATAGTTATCTATAGAAAATACAGTAGTATAAAAATATACAATCAAAGAATGAAAGCATGTTTTCAGAATCTGACTACATGAGTTTGTTTGTATCCATGGAGTTAAAGAGAGTAACATAGTAAAATATGGGGTCATTTATCAAACTAATGTAAAGTAGAACTGGCTTAGTTGCCACTAGAAACAAATCAGATTCCACCCTTCATTTTTGACAACTTCTTTGGAAAATGAAAGGTGGAATATGATTGGTTGCTATGGGCAACTAATCCAGTTCTACTTTACACCAATTTGATAAATGATGCCAATAGTTTGTTAGGCTGAAAAATAAATGTATCCATCCAGTTCAGCCTGTTATCCTGCAAGTTGATTCAGAGGAAGGCAAGAAACCCCCGTGAGGTAGAAGCCAATTTTCCTCATTTAAGGCGAATAAATCCTTCCCGATTCCAATCAGGCAATCATAACTTCCTGGATCAACAACTCTTCTCCAGAAATCTAGTAACTATAAACTGTAATATTTTTACACTCCAGAAGTGCATTTACCATCACCACCTCCTCAGGCAGAGAGTTCCACAGTCTCATTGCTTTTACCGTAAAGAATCCTCTTCTATGTGTAGAAAGAAACCTTCTTTCCTCTAGACGCAGAGTATGTCCCCTCATCACAGTTACAGTCCTCAAGATAAATAAATGATGGGAGAGATCTCTGTACTGACCCCTGATATATTTATACATGGGTATTAGATCTCCCCTTAGTCCTCCTTTTTTCTAAAGTGAATAATCCTAATTAGAGATGAGCGAATCATTCAAAAAATTATCCGCTGAACATTCGCCGAACTTTTCCTAAGATTCGTATATTAGACGAATAGATTTGTTGTATTTGCGTACAAAATATACGTTATTATGTGCTATTAGCAAACATTTGCGCACTAATAACGAACGTTCATTTAAAAAATGTACGCAACTTCTTAGAAGACGTACGCATGAGCGTACAAATAGCTTACGAATCCTCAGCGTACTATTGTCTACGCGATTACATAATACGCAGGCATGTACAAGGAGAGGCTGCGACGTGCACTCCTCAGAGGCAGAGCGAATATTCGAAAATGGCATCCAGACGATCCTCATCATTTAGCTCTGCTGCACAGCTGAAATACATAGTCCGGCTGATGGACCACCAGGATTACGATTTACGATGGCACACACCGCCACCCTAACCAGCATTAAAAGGAGGTGATCCAGCAGGTGATCCGAGGCTTGCGCCATCGTTTCGACACCTTGCGGACCCCGGGCCAGATCCAGCGTAAATGGTCAGATCTGAAAGAGGCCCTCAGAGGCAGTATGTATATTCGAGGTAGAACAAGTAAGGTGCTGTCTATCCGGCTAAGTGCATAGTACAACCATCCACCATACAATAAAGTGAATATGAGGACACATTGCGGTACCTGTAAAGAAATACACACAATGGGCAACATACTTGAAAACGTTGCTGAAAGGTAAAAACATTAGGGCAAACAGTCCAGTGCAAACAATATAGTGAAAATACATTATAGGTATAATGTAAACATTTTAAATATCACCTACCTATGCTCACGGACACGTTTAAGTCTCTTTTCTTCTGACGCTTGTCATAGAACTGGAGCAGAGTCCCAAACTCAGTTGCAATTTATAATCCACATAGGTAAAATTGTAATCCAAATGGGTAAAAAAATAGCAGCAAAGGTTCCTTAAAAAAACCCTCTTTCAAGGGGCTCCCCAATAACCTGAAAAGGGGGAAAAAAGGGATGAGGCACACGTATTAAAACTTTTTTTTTGATGGGGGGAGTCCTGACAATCCATGCCCTGGATGAGGACAAACGCAGGGCAACAAAAATAAAAACAAACGCCAACTAGTGCTCACCCTTCAGGTTAAGTCCACATTGTGGCTCCCATAAAAGCTGCAGGATCCTTACTTAAGGGCCAGCAGGTCCTCTTCACTGCTGCTGGAGCTAAAAGACATGAGAGGGCGCTCCTGCTTCATGAAAGCAACACTGGCTGCGGCAGCAGACCCCCACTGACCTCTCAGGGATGGTCTTGGTAGTGACCGGGCGGTCACACTGGCAAGGGCCGTGGCAACTTGGGTCTTGCCCATTACCTTGTAGTGGCCAGATCCTCCCGCCGGCATACAAGGTGACAGAATCTCCGGCTGTAAGGGTTCTCGTAACGGTCTTCCACGAGCGGCGGTCTGTGCGGCTTGCACCTGCCATGGCAGTTGGTATTGTACCATGGCTGGTACACAAAACTGTTAGTGGTCATCTGTCCCACATGAAGGATCGGCAGAGGTGGTAAATCTGGTATCCGAGGTTCCAGCTGAGCTTGGGATTTCTCCTCAGATCGCAGAGTCCCATCATTGGTCTCATGGGAACACCGAGCCTCTTCTGCGGCCTGGGCCTCCTCACTCCAGTCTTCCTGGGGCGCTGCAGGAGTAGCTGGTCGCTTAAGTAGTTTCACCCCAGTAGCAAAGGGGCCTTGGAGGCTCTTCATGGGGGTATACTCCACGTAATCCCCTGCGTGGAGATTGTGGCGGACGGGCGGAAGATACTGCCGCTTTACAGAGCGGCGGTTTACGTATAATTCTTCTGCCGTCTCCTCATCGCCGATAAAATCTACTCCCCGTTCCACACTGAACCAAATAATGTTACCCCTTCGGCGCTCCAGCTTAGGGTCACCGGACCGTTGGTGCTCCAAAACCTGCACAACCCACTCCTCTACCAACTTTTTGTATTCCCAGAGGGTCAGGGCGTTCCGGGTGACAGCCTCGGGGACCATTGAATTTTGCCGAAGGGAGTAGTCCTTCCGCGGTGGAGCGGGAACTCTTGCTGCCTCCGCCATGTCAGCCAGTGAAGTGAACACCTCAGCGGCACCTCAACCGACTTCTTAGGCTGCCGGACAAATTGAGAGACGTAGATCTCCTCCGGTTCCTTCTCCTCATAGGAGTCGGTGCCCCACACCATGCCTCCACAGTCAGGGCCTCGCTGTGTCATCATCTTAATTTCCTGAGTTTCCTTACATGCTGGAGAAGGGGGCGGAGCTACCAGGGAGGAGTCTACATCGCTAATGAATTGAATTCGTATGCAACAGCGTATAGAGTAACTTATACGTAGCAATAGCGTATAATTTATAGGACAAACTACGTAGCGAATGCGTACAAAGCCGAAGCGAATCACCTAATATTCGGATTCGCTTTGCAGCTGAAAATTCCCAAGATTCGATACGAATCAACGAATTGACGAATCGATTTGCTCATCTCTAATCCTAATTTTGATATTTTTTCTGGGGCCTGTAGTTAATTACAGTTATTACTTTAGTTGCCCTTCTCTGAACCCTCTCCAGCTCTGCTATGTCTGCCTTGTTCACAGGAGCCCAGTTCTCCATGTGTGGTCTGACTAGTGATTTGTAAAGTGGCAGGACTATGTTCTCATCACTGGTATCTATGTCCTTTTTGAAGAATTTCATAATCTTATTGGCCTTTGCAGCAGGTGCCTGACATAGGTTTCTAATGTTAAGTTTGCTGTTCACTAAAATTCCTTTCTGTACACTAAGTACTTTTCCATGTCAGTGTTACCCAGTGTTTTACCATTTAGTATGTACTTTTGACTTGGATTATTCCTTCCTATGTGCATAACCTTACATTAGTCAGTGTTAAACCTCCTCTGCCACTACTCTGCCAAAGCCTCCAATCTATCCAGATCTATTTATAACAGTATACTGTCCTCTGTGATATATATACAATATACTGTCCTCTTCTGTGTTAATTACTTTACACAGTTTAGTGTCATCTGCAAAAATTGATATTTTACTGGACACGCCTTCTACAAGATCACTAATAAATATATTGAAGAGAATAGGGCCCAAAACTGACCCCTGTGATACCCCACTAGTGACAGTTTCCCAATCTGAGTGTTCCCTGTTAATAACCACCCTCTGTTTTCTATCACTGAGACAGTTACTTACCCACATACAGAAATTTTCTCCCAGTTCAAGTCTTCTCATTTTATATACTAAACTTTTATGCGGCACAGTATCAAATGTTTTGGAGAAATCAAAATATACAACATCCATTGATTCACCCCATTCAAGTCTAGAACTTACCTCCTCATAGAAACTGATTAAATTAGTTTGACATGACCGTTACCTCATGAAGCCATGCTGATACAGTGTTATACATTTATTTTCATTGAGGTACTCCAAGATAGCATCTCTTAGAAAACAGACAGACATTAAACTTAACAGCCTATAGATTCCGGACTCTGTTTTTGACCCCTTTTTGAATTTTGGCACCACATTTGCTAAATATCAGAAATAAGGGTCTGTGGTTTTGCAAAGGAACTGTTTACACAAACAGAAGGATGTTTATAATCAAAGTCACAAATGTTTCTGTATTTACCTTTTTTATTATTGGTTTGGTCAATTTCAATCTTTTATTTCACGATATAGAATTCATGTGAAACATAAGTATTCAGAGCTGTATTTAGCATTAATCTTTGGAGTTTGAGAGGCCATTCTTTCCCTGCATATTGTTTGTCAAACTTGCTTTCTTTTATCAGCACAAAGAAAAATGAACAGACAGAAATAGGTTTTACTTATATGTGACTGTCTATTCTGTCTGGAACTGTAGCAAGGAAGTCTTCAGACTGTTGTGTTCTTGAAGTGTGTAGTTCCATTGTTGTGAGAGAACCTGGAAGGACTCAATTTCCCAGCACTGCTACCAAAGAATAAAAAACACATTAGAAATTTCCCATGGAGATCAATAGGATATAGATTAGAGATAAGAAAGCCTTTAAAGATCTGGTTCATTTCAGGTTTGGACAGAGGGAAAGAAACTTTGCTTGGCTATCTGAGAGGCCTTGGTTTAGTGCTATTTTTTTTCTTATGAGGGTGCCAAGTGTTCATGAGGAGTATCGTACCCTAGTCAAAGTGGGGTTTCTGGGAAAACATCTATGAAAATTAACACATTCTACATCTGCTGGCATCAGATAGGCTTAAGATATTTGAATATCCTTCTGAGAAACCCAGAGGGGCATTGTCTGGCCTACAATACTCGACACATGTACTATGCATACAAGATGCCCTCTAATGAGAATTAATATCCCTCAGATAACACATATATATTGCCAAGAAACCCACAGTGGCATCCTAGTCTCTACTAATAGCCCCACAGGAACATTGATTGGATAAATATACTCCTCATGCATACTCGGAGCCCTCATAAGGAAAAAAAGCACCCCATCCAAGGCCTCTCACGCAGCTAAACAAAGTTTCCCTTCCACTTTGTCTATCTCTCTCAATAAAAAAAATTGGGTCCATTAGAATCTGAACTTCTTGGGAAATTTGGGACAAAATGATTTGCTTCTGCTGAATGTAGATGCAATGCACAGATGTGCTGGATTCTCTAGAATGTGTGATGTTCTTTGTTATAATTTACTACTCTAGCCAATAAATGATTATCCTAAATGAGTGACCTCCCATAGCTTAGATTTATGGTGGATGAAGACATGCTTTCTAAATCAGTGTGTTCTATGACACTTTCCTATATGGGGCAAAGGGACCAATTTTCAGTATGGTGTAATGAAATAGAGAATCCAGTATTGACTGATTGGATTTCTTTTAAATCTTTATGTCTATTTTTAATTTGCTTCATCATCGCTCAGTCTATTTAAACTAGGACTATTTGGCTATAAGATGCAAGTCTTACACAGTAATGCCAGCAACTTTGTTTATTACAGCCGCTGCTTTTGGGGAAAATTAATGGATTAATACAACTGATATGAAAAATATAACTTTGCATACTGTCAAAACCATCCATTGCTAAACTCTGACTAGCAGTGGCTTATATGCCTACTACCAAAAGGATCATACAATTGACTCCAACTTAGGGCTCATTCAGACGGCTATATGTACAGTTCCACATCGGTACTGCAATTTTGCAGAACAGGTGTGGACCCATTCATTTCATGTGCTGTCCGCATCCGTAGTTCCGTTCTGCAGCCCCACAAATATTATAGAGCAGTGATGGCGAACCTATGGCACCAATGTGTCTTATGTACCAATATGCCTTAGACTTTTCCTGCTATTCATCAGCACAGGGCGCACTATGAACGGTGCAGGCAGCGCACTAAATGTAGGCAGGCTATTATAGCTAAATGGTAAAGTACATGGAAGATATACTATATTGGATGGTAAAATTCAGGTTAAATTGCTGTGTTGGCACTTTGCAATAAATAAGTGGGTTTTGGGTTGCAGTTTGGGCACTCGGTCTCTTAAAGGTTCACCATCACTGATATAGAGTATGTCCTATTTTTGTCTGCAATCACAGACAAGAATAGGCATTTCTATATAGCGCTGGCCCTGTGTGTTCCGCAAAACACTTACGGATGTCTAAATGAGCCCTTAGTTTCTACACCTATAAGTTGTCTCAATACTAATAAAAGGCACACCTCTAATTAACACATATACTGTATCTTACGACAGTCTAATAGTAATAGAGTTAAAGAAATGCAAATTATATAAAAATGTAATTTTATTTTCATCATATCACAGAAATCAAAAGTTACAAACAAAATATATATCAGATAATCATACCCATATATCAAAAAGTCAATATCCAACTAAATTAGTTTTAGTAAATAATATATATGTTGATACTGGAGGTAACATATATAATATTAGCTATAATAACCTAAATAAAGCACCATGAAAAGATCAATATGTCAGTAGTACAATATCATAGATAGGGCTAGCACAACTAACTTATATAGTTGGAATAGTGTAATACCATATCGTTATAAAAAAATGTGTGGTAGCCAAATTCCAACTACCCTATAGTCAAAATAGTCAATAACTGTAAACGGCATGTAAAATAAGCAATCTCAGGATAATAATACTCATATGGAAATGAGCAGATATACAACCATTCAGTAGACATCAATCCATCACATACTGCGGGCCACATATATTCTCAACATGCTGTTTACTATTAACAGGTTTGTCAGGAGGCCTTCATCTCCTGCTCCGCACAACTCTGTTCTTACTTCCTGGCTTTCTCATGCTTTCTTCCAGTTGCCGTCCTATAAACTTCTGGATGGATAGAGCACTCCCATCATGTCTCAGAACATTCAGAGCAGTCCATGACTTGCTATAGAACATAGCAGTGTTGTTGTGTGTCCGTGTGTCAAAAGAGAGTATGGGAGAAAATGATAATACCCTGTATTCCAGAATTATGGCTTCAAACAGACACAAAATATGGCATTTCTTAAGACAGGCGTTTTGCACGGCAGTCTCATGTTCCTCTGCGCTGCTAGAGAAAGCGTCAAAGTTATAGCGCTGGCCAAAAACCAGCGTGGAAAATGATAGATGAACCAGGCCTGCCAGCCCACCCAGTTTCTCCCCCTTGCCAAGCCTACTTCTCTTGCTACTTTGGAAAAGTGTCGTGAGCAGGGAAAAGTTGCAAATTTTACCGCACAAATGGAGTGCAACAAACTTTGCTACCTGTCTACTTCACAAAAGTGGAGAAAATAGTTTAGTAAATTCCACCCTTTATTTTTTTTTTTTTACACCACTCACTCCAGTTTTGACAAGTAAGTGGGAGGAAGTGTGTAGGTGAGACTACATTTCTATGGGGCCAACAGAAATAACCGAGCCAGTGCTTGGCTATTTCCAGTGGCCCCATAGAAATGAGTGGAGGGAGGCTGCAGTGCGCCCTCCTCAACTTTCCCCCTCCGTTCTCCACCTCTGGGACCGCACCTATCAGACAATGGGGGAATATCCTAGGGATCGGGAAAGGTTAACTTCCAACCCTTCACACGAAGTCTAGGCCACCAAGTGGGAAGAATATGATTAGGCAGAGTGGCATGGGTATACTTGATTTATAGAGAATCGTGAGAAACTAATTCGAAACAAATCAAATTTCTTGGTGAACTCAAAGTTTTCAACACTTCTCTCATCTGTAGTTATGACCACCCTGCAATCCAGCAGCTGTGGTTGTGCTTGCACTCTATAGGAAAAACCACTGGCCTTGTGAATCAGGACTCTAGGGAAGCCTACCTAGGCATGTATGCAAAGCAGCTCCCATCCCGGCCACCTTGTATCTGTTCTGCAGTGGTGGCTGTGACCCCTGGAAACAAGCATTGTATAATGTGATGGAAAAATGAATCCAGCCAGCAAAGGAGGAAATATGGACAATCACAATACATTAGTAAGTGCCTTGTATTAATTTTCTCTATATGATAAATGCTATTTGCTGAAGTGACACAACCCCTTTAATGCTAAAGAGACTAAAATCGAGGATAAGGTGCAGCATTGTATATCTCTACCCACATGGAGCGCTAACATAGTATTGTTCCTGGATGCAAAGTGATAGAACATTTAATGGATTGTCTCATAAAAAATATTCTACATTTTTTACACCAGCACCTTTATATAAATACTATTTTAATTGCATGTAATAAATTTTTTTTTATAGCCACTGAGTTATTCACTACTATGTATCCATATAGCCCACCTGCTGTTTGTTCCTTTTCTCATTTCTCCGTCCATTACAATAAGATGCTCAGTTTCATGTCAACTGGCACCAGCTATATCTTCTGTTAGAAGCTGTGACAGTTGCAGGACACACTCCCTGAGCTTCCAGCTTGAAATACATCTAGTAAAGCAATTAGAGCAATGAATGGAGAGATCTCTGGACCCATGTGAGGTACAGGGCTGGTTCTAGCTTTGTTAGAAAACGATTGTCATGTCCTATATGATGTCTGATATTCATTTTCTACATTAATAATAGTATAGTTTCCATTGTGAGCCCACAATCTTTGGTAGTAGGGCATATAGAACAAATTTAGTTGATAAATATTAAATAATATTAAATAGACGAGGGCGGGGGGTTGATATGAGGTACATACATGTAGATGGATAAATATTAGATATTTAAATTAATGGATAGATGATTGATAGATAGATAGATAGATAGATAGATAGATAGATAGATAGATAGATAGATTATAAATAGATAATAGATGGATAGATAAAGATAGATAGATAGATTAGATAGATAGATCCAGATGTAGCAGAGCTACAATTGACTCTAATGACACATGGCACAATGTTATCTTGGTTATCTCATGACAAAAGCCATTGAAATCCATTGAAAAGTTAGCTATCATTTTCTTGTCATTATTTACTTAACATAACAACCATCAAGTTTAGTTTGGCTGTAACTGTAGATTAATAGATGGATAGATATTAAATAGACATTAAATAAATATGCAATAATGTTGCAGAATATATAAAAATATTATATAGACGAAGGGGACAAGTGTGTGTATGTATATATATATATATATATATATATATATATACACTCACCGGCCACTTTATTAGGTACACCTGTCTAACTGCTCGTTAACACTTAATTTCTAATCAGCCAATCACATGGCGGCAACTCAGTGCATTTAGGCATGTAGACATGGTCAAGACAATCTCCTGCAGTTCAAACCGAGCATCAGTATGGGGAAGAAAGGTGATTTGAGTGCCTTTGAACGTGGCATGGTTGTTGGTGCCAGAAGGGCTGGTCTGAGTATTTCAGAAACTGCTAATCTACTGGGATTTTCACGTACAACCATCTCTAGGGTTTACAGAGAATGGTCCGAAAAAGAAAAAACATCCAGTGAGCGGCAGTTCTGTGGGCGGAAATGCCTTGTTGATGCCAGAGGTCAGAGGAGAATGGGCAGACTGGTTCGAGCTGATAGAAAGGCAACAGTGACTCAAATTGCCACCCGTTACAACCAAGGTAGGCAGAAGAGCATCTCTGAACGCACAGTACGTCGAACTTTGAGGCAGATGGGCTACAGCAGCAGAAGACCACACCGGGTGCCACTCCTTTCAGCTAAGAACAGGAAACTGAGGCTACAATTTGCACAAGCTCATCGAAATTGGACAGTAGAAGATTGGAAAAACGTTGCCTGGTCTGATGAGTCTCGATTTCTGCTGCGACATTCGGATGGTAGGGTCAGAATTTGGCGTCAACAACATGAAAGCATGGATCCATCCTGCCTTGTATCAACAGTTCAAGCTGGTGGTGGTGGTGTCATGGTGTGGGGAATATTTTCTTGGCACTCTTTGGGCCCCTTGGTACCAATTGAGCATCGTTGCAACGCCACAGCCTACCTGAGTATTGTTGCTGACCATGTCCATCCCTTTATGACCACAATGTACCCAACATCTGATGGCTACTTTCAGCAGGATAATGCGCCATGTCATAAAGCTGGAATCATCTCAGACTGGTTTCTTGAACATGACAATGAGTTCACTGTACTCAAATGGCCTCCACAGTCACCAGATCTCAATCCAATAGAGCATCTTTGGGATGTGGTGGAACGGGAGATTTGCATCATGGATGTGCAGCCGACAAATCTGCGGCAACTGTGTGATGCCATCATGTCAATATGGACCAAAATCTCTGAGGAATGCTTCCAGCACCTTGTTGAATCTATGCCACGAAGAATTGAGGCAGTTCTGAAGGCAAAAGGGGGTCCAACCCATTACTAGCATGGTGTACCTAATAAAGTGGCCGGTGAGTGTATATATATATATATATATATATATATAGACAGGCTATGCCTGTAGTTTATTATATGTTGTCCAATAAAGACTGATACAGTGTAACAATCAGATATATAACATAGCTAATAATGCAGCATTCACGGTGTTTGCTGGACAACATCATTGGTAACTTCACTAGTGAAAATCAAGATTATCCAGTTACAATCTGATATCTGGACCCTGATAACCCCTGTGTGTATAATACTATATTAAATGTGGTTAATGTATCCAGTGTTCTACATGTGAAAATTCATTCCTGTCATTAATCACAGGCTTCCGATTCCATGGGCAGAATGTCCTGCGGATTCCTTTACTGACTATTCCTTTGTTTTAGATGCAGTTCTCTGTGCGGAATGATCTGCATGCTGCTCTGCAGTGACCTCTGCGGGCGACTGACATTCTGTTTCTATCCTGAGCTGATTTATATTCAGTAGTGACCATGTCTATCTAATGTTCCCTTCAACTAAAACTAATGACAAGACTTCAAGCATTTAAGCCAAATGGAATGCTCATTCCCATGAAGCTAAATTAAACTACTGTAAAAAGCAGGAGAGTAAAGTACAGGGCTCTGCTCGGCTAAAGTGAAGCTGTAAAAGGTATTTAAAAATTGTAGCTTCCAGAAAAACATATTATATGGAGGAAAAAGTTATGCACTTATATATGGAAATATCCCAGAATCACCAGCCACAGCTATTTTCTGTAACTTTATCAGAATAGAGTTGTTGGATCATGGGGTGCCAGTTATAATACCGTGAAATAGTGCAAAAAAAAGATATTTAAAGGGAAACTGTCATCTCCGAAACACCCCCTGAACTAGAGTAAGCAGTGTATATTGTAAGTGATGCCGAATCCGAATATGCAAGTTTTATCTTTATACTCACTTCCATTCCGACGCTGTGCTCCCAAGCAACACAAGAAGGTGGAGTTCAGCAATACCATAGTGTAGCACAAAATACCATCCCAGCAGAACGAATTCCACAATATGGCATAATGCATTGCCTCAGCACAACCAAATAACACAGTGGAGCACAAAATTTCTCCCCAGAAGCTGCCTGTTATGTTGGCAGCCTGTGGCCACCGCTCCACTCACTGTGTGTCTGTCTGGTGTGTATGTATGAAAAGGGACTTAGTTCCATGTACTGTATCTTACCTCAAGTTCAGCACAGCAGGGGTTATACCTTTTCTCTCCTTCCTCTGTATGTTGCTGTCCAGCTGCTGCATAAACTAGCTCCCCGATAAACACCTGTTTGTCGATCTCATTCCTTGCCTGATCAACACAGGTCCTTTTAGGTTCTGTGCTTTTCCTTGCTATCTGAGTTATAATCTGATGGTATTTTGACAACCGTCTTCCTGGTCTTTGACCTTGGCCTGTTCCTGACTATGAGTTAGTCTGATTCTTCTGGTGCTCTGCTCCGGTATTCCTGATTCCTGTGGGTCAACAGCCTAACACTCCTGTGTGTTTGGCACAGTGGATCCACATCCACAGATAGTAACTGTCCTTCTCTGGTGGCCATTAATAGGTACCACTTTTTGTATTCCTCATCCAATTGTCTCTAATTAAGATATAGATCAGGGGGCTTAGGAACTGGGATGTGGGCCACAGCAACAAGCCAGTGCTACCTTCAGCATCCTGCCTGGACTGCCCCCAGCCTGCAGTCTGAGATGCCTGTGTTCCTGTGCCATTTCTAAACTGCCTCATATAGTGGCCTATGAGGGTAAATAGCAGGTTACAGAGCCATGTGGTCCCATGCCTCCCCATAATACTCAGCTTAATCACCATCCTGAGGACAGCATTCAGGAGGACACTATTAAAGCTGAAAGCATCAGATCATTGTGTGCCTGACCGGCAGCAGTGAGAAGGGTTCGGGTGGCCACGTGGTCATCTGCCCAACAGGAGATTTTCCCTGTTGGATCTATGGTGAGCCCGTCCACACATTCAACAACGTCGGAACTAACAACTACAATGCAAGTCCTAGTACAAAGAAATAAATATAAGTGGCAACAAAGTTTTTATGCAATGTTATTAAAATTGCTCCATAAATCCACTTGAATCCTATGGAATATCATAGATAAGACATTGTGACATGGCATACTGTGCAAAATATCAATTCCACACTATTACATTGACAAACCACATTCTGCAATATCTTCAAATTATCTCTCGTTCAGCAGAAGAAATCTGTCTCTCTAATATAGCCTACATGTAGCTATCCTGTGAGTCACTGTCCAACCAAAGAGCCTTAAGAGCTGATTTACATATTCTTCCCATGGCCCATTCTTGTATGAATGCCTAAACATGCTAGATCTTCGAAAGCAGAGCCAATACTATTGCAGAGATGTTTCAACAGCATCTTTCCCAGTAAACCTCTGATTTAGATGATACATTTAATTATTGGTCAGACAATGACTTGCAGGGAAGCTACATATGGATGGCACTAGGAGGAACAGGATAATATATTATTACAGAGGGGTTTTGGAAAAGTTAAATTCTTGATTGGGGAAATGCTAAATGAAGCTCAGTGTGAATAAATGTAAATCACTTGGGTTGATGAAAACTAAATGCATGCTTATGTAAAAATATCGGTAAACCGTTAACTTAAGTTTAGCAACCATTGCCAGACAGCTGATACTAAGGCAAACATGCTCATGACAAGAACACAGGAGAAGATTTATCAAGACCAGAGCTTTCTACACAGGTGTTCATATCCCCTTCGCTGCCGGAGGATGTGCCTAATTTATGACAAGACACAGACCAGACCTCATCATAAATTAGGCACATCCTCCAGCAGTCCATGCGCCTAAAAAGAAATCTATGACAGCTCTCAGCTGCAGTAGATTTCCGGTTTGATTTGTGCCAAAAAGCTGGTGTAAATGAAGATAAATTTGTTGGTGTGGCAGACCACGTCCTCTTCCTGCCCTTGCCACTTCCACTTTAAGGAAAGTGCTGAGGGTGGATTAAATGCCGAGAGATACGACCATTTTTTAAAAAGTTGCAAACACATAATTTGCTACTTTTTAACGCCACTTTTCTGGTGTACAGGAGATGATAACTCTCCCATAGTTTTGCCTCTATACAAATCACTAGTCAGACTGTGTATAGAATATTTTCTACAATTTTGAGCATCTATTTATTGGAAAGATACTGTATAGATGCAAAAGACGGTGATCAAAGAAATTAAGAGAATAGGTAGTAGCTAGTGTGGAGCGAGCATGCTTGGCCGAACTCGCTGTTTGGCCGAGCATGCCTATGCTCAGGTCCGCTCGGTGTTCGGCCGAACACCGAGTGTACTCGAGCACAATGCTCGAGTCTGTTTCCCGCACGTTTGTTCGCTGCTACGCAGCGAATAAACGTGCGGGAGGGTAATGGCATTCACTGTAATGTTGATTTGTACGCTAATGCTACGCATTGTATGCTAATGCGTACGAATTTGTATGCTAATGCTACGCATTGTACGCTAATGCATACAAATTTGTATGCTATTGCTACGCATTGTGCGCTAATGCGTACAAATTTGTATGTTAATGCTACGCATTGTACGCTAATGCGTACAAATTTGTATGCTAATGCTACGCATTGTATGCTACTGCGTACAAATTCAGTTAATTAGCATACTTTTACGAGTGAAAGGAGTAAAAGAGAAGAAGTCGCGATTCTGACCTTTTTCTATTAACCAGACACCCTCCCCTCTTCCGAACGGGGGGGTGCCTGGTTTAGTCCCATTGACTAACATTATGCTCGGGTGCTCGGCCGAGAACTCGAGCACCCCCTAGTGCTCGGCCAGAGCACCCGAGCATACGAGCACAGAGGTGCTCGCTCAACACTAGTGGTAGCAGGTAAAAAAAAATCATTGGGTTATTCAGTTTGTAAAAAAGATGCATTAAGTATGATTTAATTACAATGTACAAATACATGAATGAACAGTGCAGAGATATTTCCAATGAACTTTTTATGTCTAGGCCTGTAACCAAGACAAGAGGGCTACATCTTCACCTAGAGGAAAAATGCTTTACTTACACCATCATCATACATGGGATTCTTTACCATAAGAGCAGTGAGAATATGGAGCACTCTGTCAGAAGATGTCTTGATTCAGTGAACAATTTTAAGAACTGTCAACTTCAAGTTACAATTATTAGATTTCAGAAGGGATTTATTCTGATTGCCAGATTTGAAGTTAGGAATTAAATTCTTCCTCTAATAAGGGGCCACTGTTGAGCACCTCATGTTTTTCTTCCTCTGGATCAAAAAATTAGGATCATAGGTTGAACTAGCACGTCTTTGTTCAACCTTATTGAGGACAGCTGATTTTCATGCTTTCCCCAGATTGCTGCAAGGAGAACCACTACCATCCAAAATCTGCAACATTTTTTACTGATTATTATATTGTGTGAAGGAAGTTGCATGTAGCATCAAACTAAGTCAAGAACATACGGTATTTTTCAGACTATAAGACAAACTGGACCATAAGAGGCACCTAGGATATAGAAAATAAGAAAACAAATATTTTTCATCAGACCTCAGATCAGACCTCCATTAGACCCCAATCTCCATCAGACCCCGGATCAGATTCCCCATTCCTTGTTTGACCTCAGATCAGACCCCCAGCAGACTTCAATCTCCGTCAGACCTCGGATCAGATCCCCCATTCCTTTGACCTTGGATCAGACCCCCATCAAACCCTTATTCCTCAGATGACCTCAGATCAGACCCTATCAGACCTCTATATCACATCTTTATTTCCCTCAGACCTCAGATCAGATCTCCATTCCTCCTCAAATCTCAAATCAGACCCCCAAGCTCCATTAGACACACAAAAAAATTAATTAACTTACCTCTCCTGCTCCAGACTGCATGCTATTCCTGCACTCACATCTCCCTAGTCTTCTTCCGGGCCTTGCACAATGTCGGGTCATAGTCTGCGACTATAAGAAGCACTGGACCATAAAGTGCACCTAGTAAATAGAAAATAAGAAATATCCTGACATTGTACACAGAACAAGGCCTGGAAGAAGACCAGGGAGCAGTGAGTATAGGCAGCACAGTGCTTCACTAACCGTGCCCTGTGCCTTCTGAGTACTAATGACCACTTCCATAATAGAAGTCGTCATTAACATTCACACTATATATATATATATATATGCTTATTCACACGACCGGCCCGTGTGTGTTCCGCAATTTTATGACTGCACATAGCCGGCACATTCTTGTGTGCTGTCTGCATTTTTTGCAGCCTCATTTAAATTTATGGGTCCGCACCCGTTCCGGAAAATTGCAGAACGGAATGCAAACCCATTCATATGGTCGTGTTAATGAACCCAAATATACACTGTCATTTTCCCCCTGCTTTGTGTGGGGGAGGTGGGAGGGAGTGCATCTTATATTCTGAAAAACATGGTAGCTTTCTTTGACGGACATGAGAATGTTTGGATTTAAGTGGATCCTATTAGACTTGAGTATCCCTGAATAAATAAAGTATATATAGGGTATGGGCACACATAGCATCAATTTCAATACAAAGGGTAAACTCTGCAACAACCCTGCAGCATTTCTGCAGTAATTTCTGCCACAAACTCCATACTGGATAATCTGCAGTGGACCAGTACCATGTGGTTGTACCCAAATATTATGAAATTTGACATTAATGGAAAACTACAATTCGGCATATTTGGGTGACAAGGTAAATAAATATAGATAGTGGATTTGGGATAAAGTCTGTGTATCTTTTTTCTATGGATGCCTTATTTAGACCTCAGGACAACAGAAGTTAACCTTTCCTTTTTAGCTAGGATTGAGATTAACTTTGGCTTTTTACAGCACAAATGGTTAAAATAAAATCACCTTTCAGATTTGTCTCCTTGAGGAACCTCCTTGACATTATGAAAAACAGACAACAGGTGTTTCCTCATTTGAAAGCTAATTCGCACAATGCTGAACCTGTATCTTACAGAAAATAACTTCTACCTTCCTAAGGAGCACAAATGATTCTGGATATAAGTCAAAAAATCTACAGCACTACAGGGAGAATATTCCAGGTGAAAGAAGATTATTGTGTGCAGGGAAAGCTATAATAAAGAACGTCAGCTCTGTCAACCCTCTCTCCCTAAGGTCTATAAAGGATCAAAAGGATATTGAACATAATGTAACAGCTGTCTCATATGTGTAGAGGACTACTATTGCCATGAACAGAGCAGGTGAATTGGAAAAAAAGAAAAAAACTCCAAAGCATGTGGTTTGAGCACAAATGTTTAGAGTGACAGATGGAAGCCATTGCTTTTACTGAAAATTAATGCCTTTGAAGAACCAGTGAATTATATTTAGGTAAAAGGTAGAATGACCTACAGCATAAAAAGTTCTCTTAAGGAAATGTGTTTGTGTTTTGTGAAAAATGTGGCCATTCCATTTACACAAAAGTAATGTAGATGAAAAATTCATCACATGTACAGTATGAGTGCACTTTTTAAAAATTATAGAGGTTTTACACCAACTGTTTAAAATTGTATAGGTTCCTCTTCATTGAGGCATAGACTCAAACCTCGGAAAGTGTCCTGTGGTACAGTATCTGGCACCAAGAAGCTAGCAGCAAGTTCTTTAAGTCCTGAATGTTACTAAATGGTGGCTTCATGGATTGGACATGTTTTTTGATGCTCAATCAAATTGATATATGGAAAATGTTGAGGTCAACACCTTGAACTCTTTCATGTTTTCCAAACCATTCCTGAACAATTTTTGATGTACTGATCAAGTCTTCACATCAGAATTTGGCCCTTTTCAAAGTCACTCTGATCCATAAAGGGGTTGTCTGACTTCTGCAAATGACGTATCATGTAGACAACATTAATATGATCCACTTACTATTGTATTGTGTTTGTCTATGCTTGCGCACTATAGGAAAAGTGCCAGTCGTTGAGCGGTCCTGCAATCTTGGCCAGAGAAGTTGACGCTTTTTCCTTTAGCGTGCAAGTATGGCCATCACTGCTGGATTGGGGTGGTCATATCCATGGAAATGAGTATATAATATGATTGAAAAATGAATCAAGCCAGCAAAGGAGGCAATATGGACACTCACGATACATTAGTAAGTGCCTTTTCTCTAAATAAATGCCATTTGCTGAAATGAGACACCACCTTTAAGGCCCCTTTACACTGGCAACTGAGCAGACAATTATAAGGGAATGAACCATTCTGCTGTACATGCTGCGGAGCAGTAAGAAGATGTTCTTATTTGGTGATAACTCACATCTAAATCAAAGGAACATTTAGGTTGAGACCTTTTCATGCTTATTTTAACAAAATAAATACACTGAAATCCTCCACCAAAATTGCAGTATGAACAAACTCTTAGATTTTGGTCTCTGAGAGCTGATCTCGATGGCCATAGCTATTCAGACATAGGAGAGATTTCTGAACAATGGCATTTCTTCGCCAGTTGCTGTTCTAAATTATAGTAAATCTGGCATGCCATCCCCTTCTTGCTAAGTCATACCCCTTTTGTTACCAATTTAGAAAAGTCAACAATAGTTAACAGATATGGGAAAAGAAACTCTTTCAATATCCCTTAAATGGGCACCCATAGGTAATTTCCCCTAATAACGAGCTGGCTTGCATATGACATAAGATAGAAAAAGAACAAATGAGTCATTTTAACCCAAATATGCTAAAGTATACAATTATTTATTGACACAAAAATTTAATTAAAACATTAAAAACATGAATCACATCAACAATTAAAGTGCGGCAGTCCAGAGGATTTGTCATGTACATAAATAACATACATGGTCTGGACATGTGTAGATCGCAGATAAGGCAAGGTCTCAACAAAATTTAAACTTGATCTACAGTAAATTCTAAGAAGAAAGGTAAATAATCAGCACCACACAGAAATGGAGACAATTAAATCAACTCCCCAGTAAGAGGACAATCTCAAAGAAATACCAAGTATGACCTACCCATGGTAGAAGAACACTTCGGGAGAGCAGCACACTCATATATGCGTTTCTGCGACACCTTCCTCTGGTGGCCAAAATCAGCCAAATGAATAGCCCCAAAGAGTAGTGTTGAGCGAGCATGCTCGGGCGAACTTGCTGTTCTGCCGAGCATGCCTACGCTCGGGTACGCTCGGTGTACGGCTAATTCGTATGCTAATGCTACGCATTGTGCACTAATGCGTACAAATTTGTATGCTAATGCTACGCATCGTATGCTAATGCGTATGAATTTGTATGCTAATGCTACGCATTGTGCGCTAATGCGTACAAATTCAGTTAATTAGCATACTTTTATGAGTGAAAGGAGTAAAAGAGAAGTTGCGATTCTGACCTTTTTCTATTAACCAGACACCCTCCCCTCTTCCGAGCGGGGGATGCCTGGTTTAGTCCCATTGACTAACATTATGCTCGGGTGCTCGGCCGAGCACTCGAGCACCCCCTAGTGCTCGGCCAGAGCACCCGAGCATACGAGCACAGAGGTGCTCGCTCAACACTACCAAAGAGTTCAATTTGTTGTAAAAAATGGCTGAATACTCACGTCCATCACACAGCTGTTTTTCGCATTCATGGGAATGCAGTCTTAGAGATTAATATGTCACAAGGTAATAATTTATGGCATTTTAGGAAATATATACAGTACAGACCGAAAGTTTGGACACACCTTCCCATTCAAAGAGTTTTCTGTATTTTCATGACTATGAAAATTGTAGATTTACACTGAAGGCATCAAAACTATAAATTAACAGATGTGGAATTATATACTTAACAAAAAAGTGTGAAACAACTGTAAATATGTCTTATATTCTAGGTTCTTCAAAGTCGCCACCTTTTGCTTTGATTACTGCTTTGCACACTCTTGGTTTTCACTTCACAGGTGTGTCCTGTCAGGTTTAATAAGTGGAATTTCTTGCCTTATATGGGGTTGGGACCATGAGTTGTGTTGGGAAGAAGTCAGGTGGATACACAGCTGATAGTCCTACTGAATAGACTGTTAGAATTTGTATTATGGCAAGAAAAAAACAGCTAAGTAAAGAAAAAATGAGTGGCCATCATTACTTTAAGAAATGAAGGTCAGTCTGAAAAATTGGGAAAACTTTGAAAGTGTCCCCAAGTGCAGTCACAAAAACCATCAAGCGCTACAAAGAAACTGGCTCACATGAGGACCGCCCCAGGAAAGGAAGACCAAGAGTCACCTCTGCTGCGGAGGATAAGTTCATCCGAGTCACCAGCCTCAGAAATCGCAGGTTAACAGCAGCTCAGATTAGAGACCAGATCAATGCCACACCGAGTTCTAGCAGCAGACACATCTCTACAACAAATGTTAAGAGGAGACTGTGTGCAGCAGGCCTTCATGGTAAAATAGCTGCTAGGAAACCACTGCTAAGGACAGGCAACAAGCAGAAGAGACTTGTTTGGAACACAAGGAATGGACAGTGGAAACCTGTGCTTTGGTCTGATGAGTCCAAATTTGAGATTTTTGGTTCCAACCATCGTGTCTTTGTGCGATGCAGAAAAGGTGAACGGATGGACTCTAAATGCCTGGTTCCCACCGTGAAGCATGTTGGGGATTTATTCAAAATTGAAGGCATACTGAACCAGCATGGCTACCACAGCATCTTGCAGCGGCATGCTATTCCATCCGGTTTGCATTTAGTTGGACCATCATTTATTTATCAACAGGACAATGACCCCAAACACACCTCCAGGCTGTGTAAGGGCTATTTGACCAAGAAGGAGAGTGATGGGGTGCTACGCCAGATGACCTAGCCTCCACAGTCACCAGACCTGAACCCAATCGAGATGGTTTGGGGTGAGCTGGACCGCAGAGTGAAGGCAAAAGGGCCAACAAGTGCTAAGCATCTCTGGGAACTCCTTCAGGACTGTTGGAATACCATTACAGGTTACTACCTCTTGAAGCTCATCAAGAGAATGCCAAGAGTGTGCAAGGCAGTAATGAAAGCAAAAGGTGGCTACTTTGAAGAACCTAGAATATAAGACATATTTTCAGTTGTTTCACACTTTTATGTTAAGTATATAATTCCACATCTGTTAATTCATAGTTTTGATGCCTTCAGTGTGAATCTACAATTTTCATAGTCATGAAAATACAGAAAATTTTTTGAATGAGAAGATGTGTCCAAACTTTTGGTCTGTACTGTATATATTCTATATAGTGGCCACCTGTCACGGAGAGTCAGCAACACGCCCCTTCCTTGCTGTTTCACCGATCTCCCGTGTCTAGTTCTGCTTGCCGCGTCATCGTTCCCATGGAGATCTGGGGGCGAGATCTTCCCAACAGTGTCCGCCTTCTGGTGTACGCCCGCTCCCTACTTGCATACAGGAAGCGAGGCGAACCCGGCAGCGTATACTTTCTAGTGTAGGTTCGCTTCCTTCTGGCATACAGAATGCGAAGCGAACTAGCAACGTACACTTCCTGCTGCGGTCGGCAGAGATCCGTCTCTTAGTGATGTACAAGCAGGGCAGGTGAATGCGGGCATGGATATTCCAGCGTTCACCTGTGGAAAGTCAGCATTGGGGTCATGTGGCCACGTCACCTGACCCACCTGTGGGACTATTTAACAGGCAGCCTGCTGGCCACAAGTTGCCTGTGATTGGTCTTTATTCCTGGAACTTGCGATTTGAACTGCTGTAACCTGTACTTTGACTTTTGGCTTGTGAATTTGACTCCGTCCTCGTCTCACCCTTTTGTACTTCGTACCCTCTCAGTTTTGACCTTGGCTTGTGTATTTGACTCTGCTTTGTTTGATTCTTTGGTGTTTGACATGACTTCCCGGTTTGACCTCGGCTTGGCGATCTTCGTATTTTGTGTGAGTTCTGTTTTTATTTTCTCCCGTTGTTCCCCCTCCTTGTACACCCCTGCACGTACCTAGGTTAGGGAATGTCGACTAGTTGTACGCTGTTGCCTAGGACGGGCCGTTCAAGTAGATAGGATCAGAGGTGGGGTGGAATTCAGGGCTGCACATATCCCTGAATACGTGACACTGCCCTTTAATATTCTTCATGCCCTTTAATACTTTAGAGCTACAAGGAAAATTCTTAGGGCATTCATCTTCCGTTGAATAATTTTTTTTTTTTTTAAGTAGATGGGTGGAGAGGGTTCAGAGGAGGGCAACTAAAGTAATAACTGGAATGGGTGGACTACAGTACCAGAAAGATTATCAAAATTAGGGTTATTCACTTTAGAAAAAAGACGACTGAGGGGAGATCTAATAACTATGTATAAATATATCAGAGGTCAGTACAGAGATCTCTCCCATCATCTATTTATCCCGAGGACTGTGACTGTGATGAGGGGACATCCTCTGCGTCTGGAGGAAAGAAGGTTTGTACATAAACATAGAAGAGGATTCTTTACGGTAAGAGCAGTGAGACTATGGAACTCTCTGCCTGAGGAGGTGGTGATGGTAAGTTCACTAAGAGAGTTCAAGAAGGGCCTGGATGTATTTCTGGAGGGTAATAATATTACAGGTTATAGTTACTAGAGATGGGTCGTTGATCCAGGGAGTTATTCTGATTGCCTGACTGGAGTCGGGAAGGAATTTTTCCCCCTAAAGTGAGGAAAATTGGCTTTTACCTCACAGGGGTTTTTTTTGCCTTCCCCTGGATCAACTTGTAGGAAAACAGGCTGAACTGGATGGACAGATGTCTTTTTTCGGCCTTACAAACTATGTTACTATGTAGATAAACTGGAGAAGAGATGCTAAGACTGAGATCAGTGGATCGAAACGCGGGGGGATGCGGCCAGTGGAAATGGATTTATAAATAATTTTTATGCAGTTTGTCTGCTCCTAGAAGAATGCTGGACTTCAAAGTGTTACTGGACTTCCCATGATCTCACTGCGCCTCCCTAAGGAGAAATAATTGAGATTATATTTTGCATTCCTCTTTTAAATATGGATATTCTGTCAACAAATTATTTAAACTAACCAAATCAGCCTTCCTCAAAGAGTTCAGTAAAAATAACCTTTACTGCACAGTCAAGGTGCCGATTATTGTCAGTTTTTCAGAATACCTCATTTCTTTAAAGTTCTGGCAATTTCATCTTAGTGAGTTCAGAGAACTATCACGGCTCAGATTTTGAAAGAGAAGCATCAGGTCATTTTTCAAAAACAAGTACAAAAGAATTTTAATAATGATGATAACCCAAGATGCTGGTGAAAGTAAAGGGAAATAAGAATAAATGAATGTGTGGATAAATGGATGTGTACAGATTGTGCGTATATATTGGTGCAGACTTACTGAACCATTACATGATGTAAACTTGAGTGAGTAATGTATGAAAAGGGGGTGTTTTTCAGCTACTTTCACACTTGCGGTAGCCTATTCCGAGAGGCTGTTGGCCAAAGCAGCCTGCTGGATCCATGCTACCGCAAGTCCACCGTGCAGCTGGAAGTCCGCTTATGCCCCATTCACTGTAATGGGGATGGGCCAGAGGTCCGGCTGCAGCAAGGCGACATGCTGTGGTTTTTTTCCGGCCGCCTCTCAACTTGTTTGACGTGCTACAGTCGGACTTTCGGCCCACCCCCATTATAGTGAATGGGGCCGGAGTGGACTTCCAGCAGCACGGTGGACTTGCAGTAGCACGGATCCGGCAGGCTGTTCCTCCACCTGAACAGCCTGTCGGAAAAGGCTACCACAAGTGTGAAAGTAGCCTTAGCTGTTTTATTGGTGGAGGAGGTTTTGTGACAAAGGTTATTAAGGCATTTACAAAATTTTATGTGGTTTGTATCATGCCAGACATTTTGTATTTACTAAGAAGTGGACAGATGTTTTGTGGGTGAAGCTACATTTTTATAGCCAGATATATCAATTGCACTTTTTTAAAAAGCATCAACAAAAAGTTTCAAGTGTACTCCAGTCCCCTAGCACAAACGGACAGCACCTTTATAATAAATAGCATTAGACTGATAAATCAGTAGGCAACTCATGTGCCCACTTTAACAAATGCCATGCTTGGTAAATATGTTTCAAAAACAAAAAAAATCAAAAGGCAGACACTCCAAAAAAGTGACTTCATATATTACTCCATAATAGACTACCCCCAGACTGTCTAGACCTGCACCAGATTATCACAATGGCTCAGGCTGTAGTCCAGAAATACATACTTTTGTCTGTACCAACTATTGTTTGACTTATTTTAAGTCAGAATTTTAAGCCAGAATTGTAGCGCAAATTGCTGCACCTTAGGCCAAGCCCCTTCAAGGAAAGCTATGCCCCTCTCCCATAAAGCCTCACAGAAACTTAAAACCTGAATGTTTCAAACTGTGCAATTTATGTCAAAATCTAGGTGCACTGACATTAGTAAATGTCTCCCTGTTTTATACATTACGTTTCAATGCTGTAAAAATGTAAAAAGAAAATAAAAGAGAGACTGTAACAAGAAAAATCATAAATTTGGAAAAGCAAATATGAATTTATGTTGTGTTGTACAATAATGATATTTTATGTGCTCATTAAAACTGAGGCAACACAACTAGGGGTTAATTAGTACCAGGTTTAAACATTGACACCATTTCCCATTAAAATCATTAAATGGTGTCTGACTTAGACAGTGTCTCAAATATCAAAGGATTATACACTAAGTAAACAAGGATGAAATGGACTACTCACACATCAGATACATTTAGCTAATGCTATGAAAATGATGTCTGCATTTTGTATACACAGCTAAGTAATTTTAAATGAGACTATTATCATCTTTCATAAGCATTAGCACTTTACTAGTATATCTTAACTCCACTCCTCCCCGCAGCAACTAGCGCTCCACATGTCCACATGCTTTTATACGTAGTTTAACAAAAGCTATTTTGTCGGGAACTAGGTCTTAAATTGAATGTTCACTATTGAACACAAATACATTTTTGTTACATCTAATAGGTTTAAAAATATTATTTGTTTACTAATATCGTAATGGGATGTTCCCATCGCAAATATTTACCGCATATCCACAGGGTATGCCATAAACATCTAAGAGATGAGAGTTCCACCTCTGGAACCCTCACTTATCTCCACAACTCCCCCCTGACCCCATCCCACCTGGAAATAGCAATCCAGATGGTCTCACTTGCCGAAAAAATGGAGTAGACTGTACTATAGTGTTTCACTGTTTCCTTAACTCCCATTAAAGAGGTGGCATCTTACACCTTTGTGGCATATATCACTAGGATATGCCACTAGGGTCTAATAAATTTGGGTGGCACCATATCTATCTCTTGAATAGAGCCACCGAAACAAAGGAGAGAACATCACACATGCTCGGCATACTCTCTATTCACCAAAATGAAAGTTCTGGAAATAGCTGAGCCAGTGCTTAGTTATTTTTGGCGCACCCATAGAAGTACACCCCCTTCACTTTGGAGGCCCCGTTCTGGACATAGTTGCAACTATCTGACATATCCTAGCAATACACCACCAATGTGGGAGGTAGACCAACCCCATTAACTTGTACAGGAGCTTTGAAAACAGGATTACACACCCCATTTAGCTGTTAACCATAGTCCCCAACATTTATGACCCTCAGATCCAGCAGCAGAGCTACAACAAAACAGTTGATTGGCAGGTGTGTCAGACCTCCACCAATAAGTGGTAAGCACTTGTGCTTTGCAGAGCTGGAGTCTTAGTTCAAATCTGACCAATGACAACATCTGCATGTGCAACAAGCCACCATGGAAGCCGGTGTAGAGGATGGGAGTGATAGTGGTCCTGATGTAGTATGGTAGTGTCACAGTGTCCTAACTCAGGCCATCACTCTCTAGAGTCAATTGCATTGAGAGTTATAGCACAGAAGAATGGAGTCTATTTTACTAAGTGCAAAGTAGAACTTTAAACACATACAGTAGCAGTAGGCTTTAGTGTAATTCTTCACTGGCACCAGCAGAGGAGGTATGATGGCAGATTGGATGGCTGCAGTGCTACACTTCTGTTGCTGGCTTAGTGGTTATTTGGTGATGAGTATATTTAGCCATAATTCCTCAGTTCACTCTGCTGTTTAAGACCTTAAGGCATCGCTTGAGTCTATCTTTCAGTTCTTGAAAGTGGGTGCTGTACGTGCTACTTCCCAACTCTATGGCAGGATAATTTTGGATCCTAAACTTCCCTTAGATGGGAAACAATATGATTATTAGAAGCTGGTGCTCTATGAGCTGCTTCCTCTCTCCAATCTATCTGGACAGGATCTCTCTCATCCCCTCTTCACCTAACTGACCATTGACGTACACTAACTAGACTTCCCCTGCCTTCTGGCATGAAGTTAGACCAGACCACTCTACCAGAAGGGACAGGCAGCCACTACCAGCCAATACCTCCCAGTGCTAGATAAAATTACATAGTTCATGTGACATACATACCATTACATATAATTGCATATAAAACAAAAAATAATGCAGCAGTTAAAGAACACAATAGTAATATCCTCAGGTCTGGGGTGTTACACATGGAGTGTGTAAATTGTCCCTTTATTTTCACTAGAAATGAGCGAATCTATTCGCCGCTTCGTAGATTCGTATAGAATCTTGGAATTTTTCAGCTGCGAAGCGAATCCGAATATTAGGTGATTCGCTTCGCTTTTGTACACATTCGCCACGTAGTGTGTCCTATGAATTATACGCTATTCTACGTATAATTTAGTTACTCTATACGCTGTCACGTATGAATTCAATTCAGCGATGCAGACTTTTCCCTGGTAGTTACTCTATACGCTGCTGCGTACAAATTCAATTCAGCGAAGAGACTCTTCCCTGGTAGTTCCGCCCCTTTCTCCAGCGCGGGAGGATGACGAGGCAACTCAGCAAATTAAGTTGCGCATTCGTGCGCCTCATCCCTTTTTCCCCCTTTTTAGGTTATTTGGGGAGCCCCTTGAAAGAGGGTTTTTTAAGGAACCTTTGCTGCTTTTTTTTTTACCCATTTGGATTACAATTTTACCTATGTGGATTACAAATTGCGACTGAGTTTGGGACTCTGCTCCAGTTCTATGACAAGCGTCAGAAGAAAAGAGACTTAAACGTGTCCGTGAGCATACTAGGTAGGTGATATTTAAAATTTTTATTTTATACCTATAATAATGTATTTGCACTTTACCATATATATGTCTCGAATATTCGCTCTGCCTCTGAAGAGTGCACGCCGCGGCCTCTCCTCGTACATGCCTGCGTATTACGCAATCGCTTAGACAATAGTACGCTGAGATTCGTAAGCTATTTGTACGCTTATCCGTACATCTTCTAAGAAATTGCGTACATTTTGTAAATGAACGTTCATTATTAGTGAGTGAATGTTCGCTAATAGCACATAATAACGTATATTTTGTACGCAAATACAACAAATCTATTCGTCGAATATACGAATTTTAGGAAAAGTTCGGCGAATGTTCGGCGAATTATTTTTTGAATGATTCGCTCATCTCTAATTTTCACTCATTTCCTTCTACATTCCAAAGAATCTAGATTGTGACAAGAAAAATCTACATGTGGCAGTACGTGATGATAATGTCCATAAATCACTGCTGAATATATTGACAGTATATAAGATGAAAAAAAATTTGAAGACCTATTCTGAAGATATCAAATAAATATGAAAACCCTGGACAGTCACTTCAATTTTTGCCGCAAAATAACCTAAAATACAACATAAATAATACAAACAAAATACATGATCATCATCTGAATGTTACTTTAGTTATTCAAGAACTTAGCTGCTTGTGTTAAACTTCTCAAACTTATACTACAGCAGATCAAATCCAGAAAGTATTAACTCTCTAAAAGAGTAATCTGACATTCTATGATTATCCTGTAGAAATTGCCCACTTATCTTTTACTTATCCTTTTTATACATTTGCGTTTAGACTTTTCAGCTTCTCTCTCTTAGCTTTCTCTGAACATAGGATGGCACCAGTCTTCGCCTCTTAATTCCTCCCTTGCAAAACAATCCACAATTTGAAAACCTCTTAATAACCGCTAAATCTGAATATAAAAAAATGTAAGATCTCAGCTTTAGTTAAAGGCTGCTTGATGGAAAAAATCCATAAAAGTCATGGTTATTGCCATTTGCCTTACTGTCCCTTAAGCAGCATGGATGTGGTTTCTCACGTGTTCAATCATTTAAAACAATTTAGGTAATAACATTTTGGCATGCTTTTCCTGCTTTTTTTATTTATACCATTTGCTTAGCTTGTGGAATGTGCTACCTCTTTTCTATTTGGTAAATGCACTTTGTAATATCTATTATGGCATGGTCAAAGTATAATTTATTGTCAAAAAGAAAAATAGGTCAACGGTAATGTCACTTGATCATCAACCCCCCAAGTTTAATAAAACATCTCTCCAGCATGTACTCTAACTCAGCAGTTGATATTTTATTAGGCCTACCTGGCTATAGCAGTGGTGTAATTACTAAGCTGTCAGAATGATAAGTGGGATTAATGGCAGTGCGATGCTCTTTAGTCTGTACAGAGCTTGGAGAATTGCAAGATGGTATTATTCTAAGGAGCCTTCTGTAGCGGCATATTCACGGTAATAGGAAATATAAATAAATAAATGGCGAAACACTACATTTTGGTTCTGCTCCCCCCCTTCCCCCAACCCAGATTCATTTGCATGTGACATTCGCAGCAGCTGTTTATATGCAAACTGCAGCAGCTCAATAATTAAAAGAGAAATGATTTGGTGAGAATGTTCTTCGCCATAACTAGTAATCTTTCGCAATGGCTTTTCTGCTGCCAAGCAGCATCTTTTTATTCCGTTGTGTTTTGTTACCTAGTTTTATGATAAAGGAAAGAAAAATCTCTAGTTTAATTATAGCTTGTTGTACTTTTAGTGTCTACTTGCTTCATGCTACATGCTTATTAGGCTGTAATGCATTAAAAAAAGATGAATAAAATGTTTTAACATGACTTATTGAATGGAAATTATCATGGTAAATTAATCTGATTGAATTCATGCTGCAGGATTTATAATTGCTAGGTTTGGAGGTAAGGGCTGAACACGTTTGATGTAAAGTTGGGGGCACATTTAGAACAGGGCTATTATTGTGATTATTTTTTTCAGATTTCCGTCTTTATGCACAGGTGCATAATGTTACATGAGACAGCGGCAGTCGTGTTGTATCAAATACAGCATGCACCTTATGTAGCATGAGCGACAAGATGCAGATTAAGGTCTCATGTACATGACCATTGTAGATCTGCAAAATACAGAAGTGATACGCATGCCGTCTGAATTTTCTTTGCAGACCCTTTGACTTTAACGGGTCTGTGTTCCGCAGTTTGGTGTAGGACATATTATATTTTTTTGAGGAATGGACATGAGGATGTGAAAAGCACACGGATGATCCGTGGAGGATATTAAAGGGAACCAGTCAGAGGCTTCATGCTACCTAAGTCATAGGCCAGGGGCGGACATACCGCCTGTGCAGCCAGTTTAGCTGCACAGGGTCCCAGCATGTGAGGAGGCCCATAAAGCTTGGACTGGTCCACTCATGATTGGGGTCCCCCTCCTGAACTTCAGACTAAAAGATAATGTGCTGCTCAGGGGCACTCCTGGTCAGTAAAGCTGTGTCCACTGGGTCCGTTTTTTTACAAAATTTTTTTCTGGAAAATATAACCTTGTGGACCCACCCTTACTCACCAGGAGTGCTGATTGCTCTACAAACTGTCACTCACGAGCACTGACAGGCTGGCATCCAATGAGGCAGCTCTGCTGGAAGAAAGGAAGGACCCACTGCTACTCTGTGGAGATGGAGCCTGGCTACTGAGAGGGGGAGGAGCCTGAGCCTGCTACTGAGAGGGGGAGGAGCCTGAGCCTGCTGCTGAGAGGGAAGAGCCTGGCTTAGGACACCAGAAAAAGCAGTACAGAGCCAGGAGGTGAGGAAGGGATCTGTACGTAATGTAGTGTAAAAGAGTTCCTGCATGTGTGAGAGTGTCTGCATATGTGACAGTCTGTGTGTGTGTGACAGTGTCTGCATATGTGACAGTGTGTGTGCATGTGAGTGTCTGCATATGTGACAGTCTGTGTGTATGACAGTGTCTGCATATGTGACAGTCTGTGTGTATGACAGTGTCTGCATATGTGACAGTGTGTGTGTATGTGAGTTTCTGTATGTGTGACAGTGTGTGTACGTGAGAGTATCTGCATGTGTGACAGCATGTGTGTCTGCATAGGAAGCATACAGCCAGTCTCCATGTTTTGTGGATCCGCAATTTGCGGACTGTAAAGCATGGCCATCTACATGGGCCCTTAGGCTGGCACCACAAGGTGGCTGTGGCTGCAACACACATTGTGCATATGTGACAGTCTGTGTGTATGACAGTGTCTGCATATGTGATAGTGTGTGTATATGTGAGTGTCTGCATGTGTGACAGTGTGTGTGTATGTGAGTTTCTGCATGTGTGACAGTGTGTGTGTATGTGAGTGTCTGCAAGTGTGACAGTGTGTGCGTATGTGAGTGTCTGCATGTGTGACAGTGTGTGTGTATGTGAGTGTCTGCATTAGTGACAGTGTGTGTATGTGAGAGTATCTGCATGTGTGACAGCATGTGTGTCTGCATAGGAAGCATGCAGCCAGTCTCCATGTTTTGTGGATCCGCAATTTGCGGACTGTAAAGCATGGCCATCTACATGGGCCCTTAGGCTGGCACCACAAGGTGGCTGTGGCTACAACACACATTGTGCAGCTAAAGACTGCAGTGACACTACACTACATCACAACTAGTAAAAGTAAATGGGGCCGCGACCTGACGGTCACAAGAAATCCAACCTGCTGAATTTCTTTGATTGTGATTTTAAGAAACTTCAAGGTCACAATGCAATCCCATTCATTTAAACTCAATGCATCGCATTGTGCTTCTGTGATTCTTGGTTGCACGACACATTATTGACCAAAAGCACTGTGTAGCTTTAAAGGGGTCACTGTATCTATTGTTTTATTCATTATCCCCCCCTTTTTCATTGGTACTGTACTTGTTGCTTCCTGGGCCAGCACTGCGCTCCTGGTCCTTATATGTTCCTTGGTCTTCCAGGATTATGTTTACGTCTGTATGTGTGGTTTGGGGAGGGGGGGGGGCCCAGGCACATTTTTTGCACAGGTGCCCTCTGCTGTCTGTGTCCATCCCTGTAATAGGCAGTGTAAAATGTTCCCAAGCTTCCTCATCACAAAAAAGTTTTATTATGCACAGGCACCACTCTGCTCATCTTCTTTCTTCTGCTCCGGTGGCCCAGACCCACTGGCCTTCCTCTGCCATCTTGCGGCAGGCCTGTCTGCCAGTGTTGCCTGACTGATCTTCCCATGCAGGCCATAGCCTGGTTCTTGATGGTAAGGCCCCTCTCCTCTGTCTGTAGGGCATGCACGCTTCCCCAGCTCTTAAAGGGCCAATGCATGCACCTTAATTCACAGCAGCCAATGGCTGGCCAGTTTTGGGTATTTAAGGCTTTACTGTGGAGACACAAGGGTCAGTGGGTGTTCTCGTCCGCCGGCCTGGCTATCTTTATAAAGGGCTGGCGTCATCCCTGAGGAGGCATCCATGGGTATGTGTTCTGTCCTTTAAAACTTTTTGTTTTCCTATATTATGCACTTGCACTTTATTAAGTGATCTCCCATATGATCTCCCATGTGATCTCCCATTTATTATGTGATCTCCCATTCTTTACACTGGTCCCTTGCTGCCTCCTCTTGTGGGATGCCACTATTAGTCCTGCACTTGGTTTTATTATATTCATTGTATTGTTTTGTTTATTTATTAATAAAATATGTGAATTATTACATGTAGTCTGGCTCATTTATATAGGTTTTCAATTTTTATATAGGCCTCGTAGGCCAGGGCTCATTCCACTGAACACTGCTGCCCCTTACCTGTGGGTCAAACACTACTCAGACAACACAGGGTGGGAGTACAATGTATCGCAAAGACTTTATTGGATAACCAACAGTCAGCAGCATATAGTACAGTCCCAGCAAGGACACAGAATGGCACATATGACAGTGATTCACCCTTCTTCTGACTCTGCAGAGATTAAACCTTTAGGGGGACCCAGGAACAAGCACCCCAGCCAGTAGCACCCCGCTTAGGGTGGGCACCGAATGAGAGGAGGTAGCAGCAAGCTTAGGGAGCCAACTGTGCACAGTGAGGCATGTGGCCAGGTGACTCGATTGTCCCAACCTAGACTCTCCCACCAAACCCTTAGGCTTGAGGTTGGGCAGAAGAGCATCAGCTGGAACTGTAGTCCCTAGGCTGAAGTCCCGTAGAATAGCTGCTGATGACAGGGGCAACTGCCCTTTTATTTCCCTCAGTCGACATTTCAGTGCATTGGCCCCCATTAGATTGGTGGTAGCTAACCGTGGCTGTTCCATTATTGGTTGTCAGTTCAATCTGTCTCCATAATGTCATTCTGATGAGAAAAGGCACCACATAGTTAAAGTGGCTGTGTAAGGCTACAGGAAAGACACATTAAACAATAGCTCATGTCCCTGATTGTCTCACCAAAATGATGAACAATGAAAACCGTACACCTGGACCAAATTAAGAACCATCCACCCCACAAGTGGTCAAATGTTGTCATCAGTGCCGATAGTATTGTCACATTCATCTTCAATGGGAATGTGCCTGAGAAATAGGTTCCTATTTTACTAGTTCCTGCAGTGTGTTGTGTTTGTCTGCCCATTTCCTGGATATTGACCTATTGTTACTTGATCTGTGATTTGACACAGTGATTCCACACCCACTACCAGAACACAAAAGATTCAGAGAAGGGGAAAATTGTCCACTAGGTGTCTCCCCCCAGGGTCTCACAACCTGGCTCTACTCTCTCCCGATTTGCATGATTCAGGCAGCATGAAACTGCTGACAACTTTCCTTTTTACTATTTGTCTTGATTGGCTGAAAAATACAGGAGAGGAGAACAGAAATGTAGGTTACTATACAAACTCTTCTAGAACCCGAATTTGACTTTTGATTATTTAAAATGATCTTTCTGGCCTTTCCTCAATTCACCTCATGTGTCTATTATTTTTTTATAAGGAAACATATTAACGTGAATTTCTGTTTCTCCGTTTTAGGCCTATAAAATAAGGGGGGGAAACAGTCACATGGTTTCTGTTAATAATAGAGTCATGACAGCTATAACATAACAGACCTGGACAAATACTGACAGATTTTATTGAGTGTTAATCAAGGTTCCGTGGGGTTTATGTTATTTTTTTCTTGATTGCAATGAGAGTGCTGGAGACTGCACTATTCTTACTACAAACCATTACAACAAGCATTAAAAAAATTAAAATTGGGCCTTATTTGTGTCAGGTCTGGTCACCGGAGAACATAGGTTTTCTATTTTTGCTTGGTATTCTGAGTTTTTGTGTGGTTCTGTTCAGTGCCTACGCCTTGCCTTTAACCATGTTCACACTGTGGAGTTGTTTTGGAGCCAACGCCCATCTTCATGTTTTTGTTTGTCTACATAGGGTTAATACTCAGGTGCTGGGCTGAGTGGCTTCTCGAATCTGGTCTATTCAGAACCTGGGGGTGGGATATCTTCCTGCATAAATACCTGCCTTCTTCTTTGCACCTTGCCGGTTTTTGCAAATCCTTGCTATACCTGTATACCTATATATTCTCTACCGTCTTCTGTTTTGTACTTACGTTTTCTCTGGTTTTCTGACGCGACTTGTTGACCATTCTTCTGTGTTTTTTCATCTCTGTTTGTTGTCCCTTTTCCCTGCACCTTAGTAAGTGTAATTGCAGTCTTCGTGGTTGTCGCCGTGTCGCCTAGGACACGGAGGCAATTAGGCAGGGACAGAGGTTGGGGAGAGCTCAGGGAACACTTCTCCCTTTTCTGTGTACCCCAACCTTGACAGAAAAACCGGCCAGGACTAAACCTGCAACCTGTATACGGCCAGCTACGTTTATCCCACCTATGGAGCAAATGTCAGTGGTGGTATCTCAGGTCCAGGCCCTGACCAATTTGGTTCAGGATCTTGCTATACGCCTTCAGGTTCAGGAAAATATGCAGGCCTCGGCTCCTGTGTCTGCACCCCAAGTTCCTACACCTGCACCTGAACCTAAGGTCCCCCTTCCTGATTTTTTTTACGGTGACCGTAAGAAATTTTTTCTGTTTCGGGAAGGATGGATTTTGTATTTTTCTTTACGACCTGGGTCGTTTGTAACGGAAGCGCAAAAGGTGGGTTTGGTTATGTCTCTCCTGCGCGGAGACCCCCAAACCTGGGCCTTTTCTTTACCCACTGCCTCTCCTTTGCGCTCATACCTTGACAAGTTTTTTGTTGCGCTGGGTCAGATATATGATGAGCCAGATCGCCCAGCATTAGCGGTATCCCAGTTATTGTCTCTACATCAGGGTGGACAGATGGCAGAAAATTACTGTGCTAGTTTTAGACAATATGTGACCGACTCCGGGTGGAATGATAGGGCTTTGAAAGACCTTTTTATGACTGGACTGTCTGACCGTGTGAAGGATTTGTTGTTAGCCCATGCTGAACCTAAAACACTTGACGAAGCTATGACCCTGGCCGTCCGGGCAGATAGACGTCTAAGATCCAGGCGACCTCCTCGGGTGTCTCCTGCTCCTCAGCCGATCCTCAATCCGGTCTCCAGCCAATCCGGACCGGAACCGATGGAACTCGGCAGTATTATGCCTAAGCAGAGAAGGGAACATCGTACGAGGAATCATTTGTGCTTCTACTGCGGGAGTCCGGATCATCTGCTGAATTCCTGTCCGAAGAAAACCTCAGCAGGAAAACTTCCGCTCCTAGACAGTTATCGGGAGGACTGTCTAGGAGCTCAGGTACTCCCTAATCTTTCTAGAGTATTTTTGCCCTGCACCGTCTCTTTCCAGTCAGCCTCACATGTGGGACAGGCTTTCTTGGATTCTGGTTCAGCCGCCAACTTTATTGATTTTGAATTTGTTTCCCAAATTGTGCCTTCTTTGATTCCCCTGTCCCCTCCTATCCAGGTGTCTAGTGTCGATATGACCCCTCTGCATGCCGGTTTGGTCAAATTCCGTACTCCTGAGATAAGATTGGTGGTGGGTGCACTACATATTGAGTATTGTTCTTTCATTGTAATGAAAAATTTGTCTGTGAACATTATTCTGGGTCTTCCTTGGCTTCAGCTGCACAATCCGGTTATTGATTGGGTGAGTCAGGAATTAGTTCACTGGGGCCCGCAGTGTAATGCCCATATGTCTCAAGTTTCCCTTTGTTCTACCAATGTATGTGATTCTGAGATCCCGGAGTTTATTTCAGATTTTGCAGACGTTTTTTCGAAACCTCTGTCTCAAGTCTTGCCTCCACACAGAGACTTTGATTGTAAGATTGATCTATTGCCTGATGCCAAGTTACCTAAGGGTCGGATTTATAATCTGTCTGTGCCAGAAAGGGAGTCTCTAAAACAATACATCGGTGAGAGTTTGGCTATAGGACATATTCGGCCTTCCGAATCTCCTACGGGGTCTGGTTTCTTTTTTGTTGAGAAAAAAGATGGGGGTTTGAGACCATGTATTGACTACCGTGAACTTAATAAAATCACAGTTAAAAACTCTGGACCGCTTCCCCTCATCCCGGACCTCCTGAATCAGGTTCCGGGGGCCAACTGGTTTTCCAAATTAGATCTACGGGGAGCTTATAACCTGATTCGGATCCGGGAAGGGGATGAGTGGAAGACAGCTTTTAATACGCCTCTGGGACATTTCGAGTATCTGGTTATGCCTTTTGGTTTAAGCAATGCCCCAGCTGTATTCCAAGGTTTTATGAATCATACCTTTCATGACTGTATTGGGGTTTTTATGGTGGTTTATCTGGATGATATCCTGATATTTTCTTCTGATCTGGATTCACACCGTAAACATCTTCGTCTGGTGTTATCCCGTTTGCGTAATCATTCTCTGTTTGCTAAACTAGAAAAATGCATTTTTTGTGTACAAAAAGTTTCATTCTTGGGTTATGTGGTCACTCCTTCCGAGGTTCAGATGGATCCGTGTAAGGTTCAGGCAATTGCAGATTGGGTTCGGCCCACGGATTTAAAATCCCTTCAACGTTTTCTTGGGTTCGCCAATTATTACAGGAATTTTATCGAGCACTTTTCCGTAATTGCCAAGCCACTCACGGATTTTACCCGCAAGGGGGCTGATCCCAGTAACTGGTCTCCTGCTGCGTACTCTGCGTTTGAGGAACTCAAGAAAGCGTACTCCTCTGCGCCTGTATTAATTCAACCTGATCTCTCTCAGCCATTCATTGTTGAGGTAGATGCTTCTGAGGTCAGTGTAGGGGCAGTTTTATCTCAAGGGTCAGCTGCTCTCACTAACCTCAGATCATGTGCATTCTTTTCCAAGAAATTCTCGTCTTGTGAAAGGAATTATGATATTGGGAATCGCGAGCTCCTTGCCATCAAATGGGTGTTCGAAGTGTGGCGCCATTTCCTGGAAGGAGCTCTTCACCCAGTGACAGTGATCACAGATCACAAAAATCTTGTGTACTTGGATAATGCAAAACGTCTCAATGCCCGTCAGGCTAGATGGGCGTTGTTTTTCTCTCGTTTTAATTTTGTGGTCACTTTCCGACCTGGTACCAAGAATGTCAGGGCTGATGCTTTGTCTCGGAGTTTTGGTGTCCCTGAGGGTTCCGAGTCGGAACCTGGTAACATCTTACCGGCTGGTATTGTTTTGGCAGCCATCTCCTCTCACCTCTCAGATCAAATTCGCTCCAAACAAAATTCTGCCCCAAGAGACCTTCCGGAAGGCAAAATGTTTGTTCCCTTGTCCCTTCGATTGAGAGTGTTAGAGGAGACGCACTGTTCCGTACTAGCCGGTCATCCAGGTGTTCGGGGAACACTAGATCTATTGAAAAGAAACTACTGGTGGCCACATATGAATACTGACGTTCATGCATTTGTTCAAGCTTGTCAGGACTGTGCGCGAGGAAAGGTCCCCAGGAGACGTCCTGAGGGACCTCTTCTCCCGCTCCCAGTGCCAGACAGGCCTTGGTCTAACGTGTCTATGGATTTTGTTACCGATCTGCCACTTTCTCAAGGGTTCTCTGTTATATGGGTGGTGGTGGATCGTTTCTCTAAGATGGGCCATTTTGTTCCGCTAAAAAAACTGCCTTCAGCAGAGGAATTGGCAGATCTATTTATTCAACATATTGTGCGTCTCCACAGTATTCCTGATAAAGTTGTGTCTGACAGGGGGGTACAATTTGTGGCTAAGTTTTGGTGAGCTTTCTGTTCTAAGCTTGAGGTAAGATTGTCCTTTTCCTCTGCCTTCCATCCCGAAACTAATGGGCAGATGGAGAGGATGAATCAAGAGCTCATACAGTGCCTTCGTCTTTTTGTTTCTGACTGTCAACATCTGTGGGTCTCATATCTTCCGTTAGCAGAGTTTGCCATCAACAATCACACTAGTTCATCCACACTCACATCTCCTTTCTTCTGTAATTATGGATTCCATCCCAGGTTTTCCTTCTCGTCATCGTCAGTTTCGGATACCCCTCATGCTGAGTCCATAACTAACCAACTGTGCACAGTGTGGTTGCAAGTTCAGCAGAACTTGAAAAGAGCACAAAGTTTAATGGTCCATTCATCCAGAAGTAGGCGTACTGTCTCAGAAACTTTAGTTGTGGGTGACAAGGTCCTATTGTCTACTAAGAACCTTAAGTTGAAAGTTCCGTCTCTGAAATTGGCTCCTAGGTTCATTGGTCCATTTACCGTAACTCATGTTATTAATCCTGTATCGTTCAAGGTGGCGTTGCCCTCTGATTGGCGGGTTCACAATACGTTTCACAAGAGTCTGTTGAAACGCTATGTGGATCCTGTGGTACCCCTCCCTGACCCTCCCTCGCCATCTGTGGTGGAGGGTGATCTCGAGTATGAGGTAGAGAGGATTGTCGATTCCAGACTGGTCAGGAACTCTCTTCAATACCTCATTCATTGGAAGGGTTTCGGTCCTGAGGATAGATCTTGGGTCCCTGCTAGGGATGTTCATGCTCCACGATTGGTTAAATCTTTTCATCGGGACTATCCGTCTAAACCATCCTTAGGGTCTAAGGGTCCGGAGGCCCCTCGTGGAGGGGGGGTACTGTCAGATCTGGTCACCGGAGAACATAGGTTTTCTATTTTTGCTTGGTATTCTGAGTTTTTGTGTGGTTCTGTTCAGTGCCTACGCCTTGCCTTTAACCATGTTCACACTGTGGAGTTGTTTTGGAGCCAACGCCCATCTTCATGTTTTTGTTTGTCTACATAGGGTTAATACTCAGGTGCTGGGCTGAGTGGCTTCTCGAATCTGGTCCATTCAGAACCTGGGGGTGGGATATCTTCCTGCATAAATACCTGCCTTCTTCTTTGCCCCTTGCCGGTTTTTGCAAATCCTTGCTATACCTGCTTGTGCTCTTGTATCGTGTGTATCCTGACAGCTTATATTTGACCCTTGGCTCGTACCTGACTTCTCTACCGTCTTCTGTTTTGTACTTATGTTTTCTCTGGTTTTCTGACGCGGCTTGTTGACCATTCTTCTGTGTTTTTTCGTCTCTGTTTGTTGTCCCTTTTCCCTGCACCTTAGTAAGTGTAATTGCAGTCTTCGTGGTTGTCGCCGTGTCGCCTAGGACACGGAGGCAATTAGGCAGGGACAGGGGATGGGGAGAGCTCAGGGATCACATCTCCCTTTTCTGTGTACCCCAACCTTGACAATTTGTTTCTATTGTTAATTCTCTTTGCATCTTTGAGCATGTTCGTTCTTTCTATTTGTTGTTTTTTTTTTTGTAAGATTAGACCACGGACAAAAATAAGCAAAGCGGGGTTAATAGACTGTGCAATTAATATGATTGCTGTAAACTGTAGAAGCTGCAGAACAGTCTTCAAACATAAGTCATTTTCTCTGTCTGTTCACTTCAAAGCCAACATTCAACTCATTTGGATTGAGTTTGTAGAAGCGTTTCATGTCTGAAGTGCTGTAAATATAAATTTATCTTCAGTGACAATTAGCATGTCTCTTTGTAACTGTAAAATGTTTCAGTTTAAGTAAATTGAATATGGAACACTTAAGGCAAAATATCGCCACATTCACCTAATGTCTGCTTAAAACTGCACAAAGTACTAAATATACTATATGGTAGGCTAGCAAATATTCTGTTCCCGAAGAATGTAGAAGAAGTAATGAAAAAGGTCACTGGACCCCTCCTTTAATCTGGACATTTGAAATAGAAAATATCCAACAAAATGTCAGTATGTATTACAATTGTCTCCTGATGTTAAACTGACTAAAGATTGTCCTGCTTGAACCACTACAAGCATGTTATCACGTAATTACCTGTACACACTCCCTCACTGTACGTGGCTTCTTATCTTCAGTGCTGCCAGTGTCCTGTCACCAGGACTACCAGCCTGGGTTGCAGGGCAGCTTGGTACAATAGTGTGCTGTAAAGACAAGCCAATCAGAAAATACATTGTCACTTCCGGTTCAGGTGGGGCCAATCGAAATCCAGTCCGACATCCCATGCTTGCTAACGGTGAGGTATTTAAAAAAGGTAAACTGCTGGCCACAATGTTCTATGATTTGGTCTTCTGCACCATACTAGGCTCTTATTGTTGTTCCGGACTTCTGGTATTATGACTACGTCCCTTGTCTCTTGTTTTCGTTTTTAATTGACCCTCTGTGTTTGACCTCGGCTTGTCTGACTTGTGCAATTTGTTATTTATTAGAGATGAGCGAGCACTAAAATGCTCGGGTGCTTGTTATTCGAGTCAAATTTTTCCGGATGCTCGGGAGCTCGTTTCGAATAACGAACCCCATTGAAGTCAATGGGAGACTCGAGCCTTTTTTGCAGGGGACCAAAGCTCTGGACAGGGAAGGTTGCGTGAAAACCTGGAAACCTCAGAAAATGATGGAAACACCATGGAAATGGACAGGAAACAGCAGGGGCAGCATGCATGGATGCCTCTGAGGCTGCCTAATCGTACCATTACGCCAAATTCTGGGCAACAGCCTGGTGGTGACCCTCAAGACAATTGTGCTGACCCAGACCAAGATGGGCAAGGCACATGCCCATCACATCTTAGTAAAGCACCCAACTAGGTGCAACGAAGGTCCATCACCGCCTGCGGGGGACACCACTGCCCATGCTGGCACTGCTGTCCTATCCCCCGCCCCAGGACACAGGCATAAGAGTCTCCCTCCCCGCACCCACCCAGTAGTCCACAGCATACACAAAGTTCTCCCAGCAAAGTGCCCAGCTCTCCCCATCCCAGACGGGCAAACACGCACCCACCATGCACCCACCCTGTCCACGGCAGACACAAAGACCTCCAAGCACAGTGCCCAGCTTTCCTAATTCCAGACGGGCTAAGACGCACACTGCACCCACCTATTAGTCTCCACACGTGGGTGGGTGCAGAGCCTTTTAGTGCCCCTCAAGACAATGTTTGTGTGCCAGGGCCTGGTAGTAACCCTACTTGAAGTTGTGGGGGAGAGGCCGCCGGTGACCCTCAAGACAATTTTGGCCGACAGTGTAGTGGCGAGCCTCCAAAAAATTGTGGGTGAGAGCCTGGAGGTGACCCTCAGAAACAAATGGTTTAAAAAAGCATGGTGGTGCACCCCTGAATGACAGTCTGTGATTGAGATTGCAGGTGAACCCGCTAAAATTGTAGTCTAGCACACCTTGGTGGTGAACCCCTAAATTACAAAGTTTGACTGAGATTGCAGTTTACAGCATGGGGATGAACCCCAGAGTGGCTTGGTTAGAATAAGATAGCATCTGAACCACCCAAAAATTTTGCCTGACATATGGCGGTGACTACAGTCCCGTGAACAATTCTGTGGTGTGCGGTACAGTAGCCGCAGTCTAAAAAATACATTTTTTCTCTCACTTATATATACTACAGTCCAGTGAAAAATTGTGTGTTGTGCGGTACACTAGCCGGAGTCTAGAGAATACGTTTTTTTCTCTCAGATCCATTTAATACAGTCCAGTGAAAAATTGTGTGGTGTGCGGTACACTAGCCACAGTCTAGAGAATACGTTTTTTTCTCTCAGTTATATATGCTACAGTCCAGTGAAAAATTGAGTGGTGTGCGTTACACTAGCAGCACACTAGAGAATAAGTTTTTTATCTCAGATACATTTAATACAGTCCAGTGAAAAATTGTGTGGTGTGCGGTACACTAGCCGCAGTCTAGAGAATACGTTTTTTCTCTCAGATACATATACTACAGTCCATTGAGCAATTGTGTGGTGTGCGGTACATTAGCCACAGTCTAGAGTATATGTGTTTTCTCTCAGATCCATTTAATACAGTCCAGTGAAAAATTCGGTGTTATGCGGTACACTAGCAGCAGTCTAAAAAATATGTTTTTTCTCTGAGATACAATTAATACAGTCCAGTGAATAATTGTGTGGTGTGCGGTACACTATCCACAGTCTAGAGAATACTTTTTTTTTAATTATATATTTTACAGTCCAGTGAAAAATTGTGTGGTGTGCAGTACACTAGCCGCAGTCTAGAGAATACGTTTTTGGCCTCAGATAGTAATTCTACAGTTTAGTGAATACACAAAATGTTGAACCCAAGGGCTAAGGGTCGAGGACAAGGACGTGGGAGTCCAAGTGATGTAGGGAGGCAGAGGCCGTGGTCCTGGGCAGGGTGACACAGTACCTGCTGATGAGGGAGCAGTGGAACCCCACAGAGGTTCGCTCCCTAGCTTCATCTCGCAACTTACAGGGTCACGTGGTACAGCACTATTGAAACCACAACAGTGCGAATAGGTGATGACGTGGATAGCGGATAATGTGTCCAGTAATTTATCCACCACCCAGTCTTCCACGCAGTCCACCCACGCTAGCCAAGGGAGTAGACCTCTGGCTCCTCCAGCTCAACCTCCTTCCCCCCAGCCTGCCCCCCCCATGGAAAATATGGATTCAGATTCGGCATACTCTCAGGAACTCTTTTCAGGACCCTTCCCAGAGTCACAAACCACTGCTCAGCAGCAACCGGAGCAGTTGCTCTGTCCCAATGCCCAAAGTTTCAAACTTTCACAGTCTGTGGGTGATGAGAGTGTGGACTTAGTGCAAGTGTGTCAAGAGGTGTCGGATGATGATGATGATTATGAGACACGGTTGTCAGACAGTGACGTTGTTGTCAGGGCAGTAAGTCCGAGGGGGAGCAGAGTGAGGAAACGGAGGAAGAGCTGGTGGATGATGAGGTGACTGGGTTGGTAAGCCTAGTCAAGACAGTGCTTCTGAGGGGGATGCAAGAGCAGCACCAGAACAGGTTGGAGGAGGCAGTGGGGTGGCCAGAGGGAGAAGCAGGGCCAGAGCAAGTAGATCAGCAACTGTTTCACGGAGTGAAGCTCCCGTGCCAAGGCCTAGATGTTCACAAGTCTGGAGGTTCTTTAAAGAAAGTGAGGATGACCGACGGACTGTGGTGTGCAACCTGTGCCACACCAGGATCAGCAGGGAAGCCACCACTACCAGCCTAACCACTACCAGCATGCGCAGGCATATGAGTGCTAAACACCTGACTCAATGGAACCGAGACTGTTCATCTCCTGTGGGTCACACCACTGCTCCTTCCCCTGTGTCACATTCTGGCTCTGTGAGTCAACCCCCACCCAGGACCCAGGCACAAGCGCCTCCCACCCTACAACCACCCCTTCACCTTCACAATCCTCCACACCCTCCATCAATGTGTCCCAGGGCAGCGTTCAGCTGTCTTTACATCAGACATTTGAGCGCAAGCGCAAATACAATTCCACCCGCCCACATGCACAAGCGCTAAACGTCCAAACTGCTGAGCCTGGAGATGTTGCCCTATAGACTGGTAGAGACTGAGGCTTTCCACAACCTGATGGTGGTGGCTGTCCCTCAGTACTTGGTCCCCAGCCGCCACTATTTTTCCCGATGTGCCATCCCAGCCCTACACCAGCACGTGTCAGAGAACATCATCCGTGCCCTGACCAACGCAGTTACTGAGAAGGTGTACCTAACCACGGACATATGGACAAGTGCTGGCGGGCAGGTACACTATATCTCCCTGAAGGCACATTGGGTTAACTTGGGGGAGGCTGGGACCGAGTCTGACCCTGGGGCTGCTCATGTACTGCCCACACCGAGGATTGCGGGGGCTACCTCAGTTTCTCAGACTTATTATTCCTCTTCCTCCAACCCATCCTCCTCCTACTCTCAATTACCATCCGTGAGCACGGCGCCTTCAGTCGGTAGCTCTAGGCGCAGCAGCACTGCCGTGGGTAAGCGCCGACAGGTGGTGCTGAAACTGCTGAGCTTAGGTGACAAGAGGCACACCGCCCAAGAGCTGTTACAGGGCATCACGGCACAGACCGATCTTTGGCTGGCACCGCTGAACCTCAAACCAGGCATGGTTGTGTGTGACAACGGGCGTAACCTGGTGGCGGCTCTGCAACTCGGCAGACTCACACATGTGCCATGCCTGGCCCACGTGTTCAATCTTGTGGTTCAGCGGTTCCTCAAGACCTATCCCAATTTGTTTGTTTTGCTCACCAAGGTGCGACGCATCTGTGCGCATTTCCGCAAGTCAACCACAGATGCTGCCACTCTCAGGGCAGTGCAACGGCGCTTACAACTGACAGCTCACCGACTGTTGTGCGACGTGCCCTCGCGATGGAATTCCACATTACACATGTTAGCCAGGGTTTACCAGCAGCGCAGAGCGATTGTAGACTGCCAGATGACAACTGCCACGAGAACTGGTAGTCAGGTTAGTCAGCTTCCTCAAGTCTACAATGAGGAGTGGACGTGGATGTCTGATATCTGTCAAGTGTTAAGCAACTTTGAGGAGTCAACAAAGATGGTCAGCGGCGATGCCGCCGTTATCAGCGTCACCATCCAGCTACTTTGTCTGCTGAAAAACTCACTGCTCAGCATGAAGTCAGAGGCTTTGCGCTTGTCACAGGAGATGGGGGAAGAAGATACGTTGCTTGATAGCCAGAGCACCCTCAGGTCTGTTTCTCAGCGCGTATTGGAGGAGGGGGAGGAGGGGGAGGAGGAGGAGGATGAGGAGGATGAGGAGGAAGAGGAGGAAGAGGAGTAGAATTTTGGCGAGACTGAAGAGGGTACCAATGCTCATTCCTTCTTATCTGTTGAGCGCATATGGGCTGAAGAGGAGGAGTTGGAGAAGGAGGAAATGGAGAGTCAGCCTATTGAGGAGAGGGAATTCTTGCATGTTGGGACTCTGGCGCACATGGCAGACTTCATGTTAGGCTGCCTTTCTCGTGACCCTCGCGTTAGAAGCATTTTTGCCAACACCGATTACTGGGTGTTCACCCTCCTGGACCCCCGGTACAACCAGAACTTTTCCACTCTCATTCCACAGTGAATCAATATCAACAGGCCTTGGTGCACAAGCTGAAACTATCCTTCCCATCTAACACCGCTAGTGGCAGAGGAAGTAGTTCTGTGGGCCAACTTGCGGGGGAGAGGAGGCGAGCAAGCAGCTTGTCAAACACTGGCAGGGGAACACTCTCCAAGGCCTTTGCCAGTTTTATGTCACCCCAGCAAGACTATGTCACCCGTCCCCAGTCTAGGCAGAGTAGGGGGGAGCTGTTCAGAAAGATGGTGAGGGAGTACGTAGCTGACCATACCAACGTCCTGCGTGATCACTCTGCTCCATACAACTACTGGGTTGGAAAGCTAGATATGTGGCCCGAACTGGCGCTGTACGCCTTGGAGGTGCTGGCCTGCTCTGCCGCTAGCGTGTTGTCAGAGCGGGTCTTCAGTGCAGCTGGTGGCATCATCACTGATAAGCGTACACGCCTGTCAACTGACAGTGCTGACAGGCTGACGCTTATTAAAATCAATAAAGCCTCACAAACTTCGCACACAAATGCTGAGCCAACAGGCAATTTTTATCAGGGCCAACTGGCGCTCTTTACAAACAATGTTTACGGAGGGCCACCTACAGGCCCTCTTTCCAATAAATTGTTTAGGAGCGTCAACTACAGACACTCAAAAACTATTTTTCAGGAGGGTCAACTACAGACACTCCAAAACAATTTTTAAGGAGGGTCAACTACAGACACTCCAAAACAATTTTTCTGGAGGGTCAACTTCAGACACTCCAAAACAAATTTTTGGGAGGCTCACCTGCAGCCATTTGACTACAATCTCAGACTGAACAAGGCACTGTTGGTGTCACCGCCATGCTGTGTCAGGATACATTTTTTGGTGGTTCACCTGCTACCTCAGTCTAACTTGGTCACTCTGTTGTCACTGCCATGCTGTGTCAGGGTAAATTTTTGGGTGGTTCATCGGCTAACTCAAGTAACTTGGTCAATTGGGGGTGTCACCGCCATACTGTGTCAGGGTAAAATTTTATGTGCTTCACCTGCTACCTCAGTCTAACTTGGTCACTCTGTTGTCACCGCCATGCTGTGTCAGGCTTCATGTTTAGGTGGCTCACCTGCTACCTCAACTAACTTGGTCACTCTGGGTTCACCGCCATGCTGTGTCAGGGTAACTTTTTGGGTGGTTCACCGGCTAACTCAAGTAACTTGGTCAATTGGGGGTGTCACCGCAATGCTGTGTCAGGCTTCATGTTTAGGTGGCTCACCTGCTACCTCAACTAACTTGGTCACTTGTTGGTGTCACTACTAGATTGCAGCTACTGTGCCGCACACTACAGAATTGTTCACTGCACTGTAGTATATATAACTGAGAGAAAAAACATATTTTCTAGACTCCGGCTACTGTACCGCACACAACAGAATTGTTCACTGCACTGTAGTATATATAACTGAGAGAAAAAAACGTAGTCTTTAGACTGCGACTACTGTACAGCACACTGCAGAATTGTTCACTGCATTGTGGTATATATAACTGAGAGAAAAAAGGTATTCCCTAGACTGCACTACAGATCCCAGCAAGCCAAGGTACAGCAGTTGCAAAAATTAGTATTGAGAGGACTTTGGGCAATTTATTTGGGGTCTGCGTGGACCACGTGTTGTCCCCTTTCTGCCACCAGTCGTTGTGCACAGTGTGCAGCCAAGATGGTGGTAGCTGCACTACAAGTCCCAGCCAGCAGCCAGGAGGAGACCAAAAAAAAAGGTGCTTGTAGCCCTTAGAAGGGCTGTTGGGTTCTTTGAGGATGATTCCTGCCTAACCAAAATCTAAATTGAGGCCCTAACACTGTCCCTGACAGACAGCAGCTCTGTCCCTAATCTCATCCAGGCGGCGTCTGAGGCGAGCAGCGCGGGACCAGATTCTTATATTCCCAGGTCATCTGATCTGGCCAGCCAATCCCTGCTATCGACTTGTAGGGGTTCCATGTGATGTTAAGGGGTACCAAAGACTCTACTGCATGTTGATTGGCTGAGAAAAAGGCGCCTAACATGCAGGAAGAGGAAGTTGCCATTTCCTCGAGTATCGCGAGATGCTTGTCTGAGTATCGAGCATGTACGAATACCCTAATGCTCGAACGAGCACCAAGCTCGGACGAGCATGTTCGCTCATCTCTATTATTTATTTTTCTGGATTCTGTCAGTTTAGTTGCTGTCCTTTAGGTCCTCTGGACTCAATGAGGAAGGGGCCATTGTCCAGTTGGGGGCCACCATTTAGAGTGGATTGTCCAAGTAGGCAAAGACAATGGTACAGAATTAGTACAGGGTTGCACTTCCCTCTCTTGGAAAAGTTTTTAATTTTCAGCATTACTGAAGGGCAAATAAACCAATACCTATTTCTAATTGAAATTGATGGGATGTCAATGTAATCCATGGATGTGTTTTGAACCCCACGAACATTTTTGTTACAGTGCAGTTCACTGTGTATCAGGTTGCCATACGTACTTTCTTTAGTAGCTTTCTGGTGGATTCTGTGTAGATTGATAGTTATGATCTACAGTATGTGTAGTTGCAGTTTCCCGTCTGTAAACTGTGGCCTTTATTAGTCTCCCTGTGCCTTCACTGTTCAGTTCCCTATTACCACCGTTTATGGATCTGTAGGCTGACTGCCCTTTCACTCTTACTGGCTATAGTGGATTTTATGTATACCAGTTATTTGTTTGGGCATGCTGGCTGCAGTATATGTGACCTGTGTGTTAACTGTTCCCTGTTTTTGGTTCTTTTTACTCCTGGTTTGTGTGCGGTTAATGTTCCCGGTTCTGTCTGGGTGTGTCTGCTAGGTGGTCAGATGGCCATTGTACCCTGTTATATTATCCTGTGTGCTGTGAGTTGGAGGTCAGTCTGTCTTCAGCTTTGCTGGGTGCTGGATCTATGCACCTGACCTGGGCATATTCAATCTGCCTTGTCTGTGTGATCACCTAGTGAGACATCAATGTCACTTTGTCCAGTTCTGTGGCCTGTGTGTGTAGCTCTGCCTGTGGCCACCATGCATCCATTTTGCATGGGGTCCAGGCATCTGCTTGTCTGTCTGTTTGTTCAGCTTTGTCTGTGACCGTCATATGTCATTCCACATGGGGTCCAGACATCTGCCTGTCTGTGCACCTCTGCCTGTGACCACTATGTGTTATTATGCATGGTGTACAAGCATTTGCTTGTCTGCCTGTATGTGTAGTTCAGTCTGTGATCACCATGTGTCATTCCACATGGGTTCCAGACATCTGCCTGTCTGTGCAGCTCTGCCTGTGGCTAGAGAGAAGCGAATCAT
>ONZH01011211.1:0-34835 GCA_900303285.1 Rhinella marina
TTTTTGCATTAATACGAACAAAATTCAGTGTTAATCATTCTAAAATATATGTATGCAAAATCCGGAAATAAGCAGAAATGTGAAAGTTGGTCTAGTTTGTTTTGGTCTTCTGCCAATTTTTTTTTAATAATCATTGTCTAAATGAAGTAGTTTTGTGGATAATGATATTTCTCGGCTACAAATACATTTGATACTTACCCAATAATATGGAGTCTCCAAAATCGCTATTTTGGAACTTGGTGGCCAAAAAAACTGTTTTGAAGAATGAAAGCATCATGTGTACTTCCTGGATACTTGGCCACCACATCAGTTATTTCCATATTAGGTCCACAACATACTTGCATATTGATTGAGTGAAACATTTTTCTGTTTCTCATAACATCATCTCATCGGCTGAAGGAGGGATAAGGGCCACATGTGTTCAGTCTATTAATGCTACAATGTTAGGGAAACCCGCCTTCTGATAAAACTCTTCTTTTATTCTACGAATTTCGCCAGGAGACTGGGGAAAGCGAATGTAGGTTTTAGTCTCCAAAATAATTGCTTTCACTACTTGGTGTATAATACGGGAAAATGTGGACTGGCTGAAGCCAAATCGACCACCAATGCAATGCTGGAAATTTCCTGTTGCCAAAAAATGTAAGACAGCTAATAGTTTAAGTTTGCCACTAATAGCTTTGGATCGATGGGATGTTTGCTGGATTTTCAGCTTTATTCGCTCATACAGTTCCACAAATGCCTCTTCATTTAGCCTGTAGGTTTGTTGGAATTCTTCCACCGGAGTTTGAGAAATGGTGCATCTTTTTTTGAATTGTCGCTTCCTACGCAGTCGTGTAATGTTGACATTGTGAAATAATGAATCAGCATCACTTAAAAAGGCAAGAATTACAAGTAAATCCATTTTACGATGACCTATGAAAAGTGAAATAATAGTTAGCTGAAGGGTGGGATTCTTCGCACATCTATTGGAACGGAAGAATATGTTTTAGGTTCTGTATATTATTTGACCCTTTCAAACTCTTTGAAAATGCTGAAAATGAGCTTGATCGCGCTGGGATAAGGTGGTTTTGTTTGAATGTAGTCTCTATTGGGTGGAGGCTTTGGCCAGGCACTGATTTTGTAGTTTTCACCGGCCAGAGTGGCGGGTGTTTATGTATGTTCAAGCCGCTTTACTGGGTAGGGGAGCACATAGGTCTGGCCATCTCCGCTATTGTCAACACCAGGCTCTCTGCCGGGCAGAAGCATCTGCCTTGCAGGGGCCAGCTCGCCCAAAATAATATAAAACAGTACGTTTGTGGATTAATTTGCCTTCAATGGGGCAAGTTCATGATTTCAACTTTCACGTTTCAAACAAGATTCTTTGGCAAAGCCCATGGGTTGAAATTATTGCGCCCGTTGAAGTAATATGAGTCTGTATGTATTCTGCAAAACAAAGGATATTTTTGTCCCATTTTGGGGTTGGGCACACATCAGTAATTTAATTATTAATTTCCATCAGTCATTGGGAGTCAAAACCAGGTGCGGGTCCAAAACACCAAACAGGTGCAGATCTTTGCCTTACACCTGATCTCTGTTTAGTCTCCACTCCTGGTTCGGGCCCCCATTTTCTGATGGAAAAAAATAAGCAAATAAATGTTGTGTGAATAACTCCTTAAACATCCATATTTGTGGACATCCTTAAGTGCAGACATTTTTGAAAATGGAACTGCATGAAATGGATTTTGGAATAGCAGCTGGTCTATTTATGAAATGTACTCCCCTCCTTAACCGTAATCCGCAAATGCGTAAAACATGTGGGCATTGTGATTCTTTAAAATGTGTTCGACTTCCAGTAAGTTGCGCCACTTGCAGTAGCTTTTTTTTGGAGCTATTGCTGGCGTATGTGTGTTTGGACCCTTTTTTTGGCAAATGGCTAAGTTAAATATTTGAAGCAATTATTTTGCCAAACCAGCCTCATACTTACCTTTTGGAAATTAGTAAAGGTGTTTTAATTTGGGTGGGTTAGTTTGGACTGCAAGGTTGGCTGTCTATTGGCCGACTACTCCACAAACATTTAGCTCCGCCTCTTTAGTGTTGTTCCCTCGATTTCTGTACGTCCACTTGACATGACAAAAAAGTCGCACAAATATAATGATGTCGTGCGACAATTTAAAAAAGTTGCAGATAAGTCGCAAAATCGGCCAATAAAAATCAAGATTGTTAAGGGGTCTACTCTGAGTCACATGAACGACGCAGCACAAGCAGAAGGACTGAGAGGAAGCTGCTGCAAGGTGGATGCTGGTGAGTTCTGCTTTTTTTCATCCAAACTTTCAAGAAATGTAAGCTGCACAAAGATCACTTTCAGAAATGCTTTGACCCCAAAGCATTTCAATTACCCACACAGTAAAATATATGTCCCGAAATCGGCAGCATTACCAATTTGGAAGGCAGCTTAGCTTGGTTTGGGAAACCAGGAATTTAAATCAATTCCGCACTTTAATTGCATTGATTCTTTCATGAAGTTGATTCTATTTGGTTTACAGAGCTTTGCAAAAATTGGCCCACCATTTTTTTTAAACAGCAACAAAAAAGGAGGGCCACAAACCATATTACAAGCATGGACTACTACTTGAGTGACTCACACACCAAAGTCAGACCGTTGCCCCTAGTTACAACCACCATAGCAAGGGAAGAAGTGCTGGCTTGTTTCTTTGAAGGTAGCTGCAGAGACACATATTAACATCCCACATCTGGGATGAACCATTCAAAAACCTACCCGTGAATAAAGAAAAAAGGCTCTTTATTGTAGAATATTTGGTACAACTTGTTTGAGTTCAAAATGTCGTATGGCTTGGTTACACATGAGTTATGTGATCATTTTTTTCCAATCAGTTAATGTCAGCTATTAACCAGGGGCTGGACCAAAACACATAACTGGTGCAGATCTTACCATTATACCTGAACTCTTCACTCCTGTTTTTGGCTGGCTTTAGCTGAGGGTTAAAACCGAAGACATAACTGATATAGGAACAACCCCTTTTATGTGTAAACCAGTCCAAGTGATGATCAAGAAATGTCCATTCAAATTACTGCTGGAACAAACTAGCGGGTGGGAGGAGTATGTGGAACTGTGGTTGTGGTAACTGGGGGCAACGGCCTGACTGATGTGTGGGGAGCAATGTTGTACAGTTTTTAAAGGACGTTATGATTGAAGGGTTTTTTGGTTTAAATTTTTTGCCCAAAAACCATTGCAGAAGCAAACAGTACAGATTGTACTGAGGGGGGGGGAATCCCCCTTGTTGGGTTTGCCAATCATATTATGCCGGACCTTGGCAACTTAAACTATAAAGCAAGGGGTTACCACGCAAAGTGGGGTTTGCACCCTCCTCTCTCTGTGCTACTATTCCAATCTATTAAAGAGGACATCTTTTGCAAAGCACCAATTGGATAATCCCTTTTAAACTTTTGCATGTACATTTTGCTTTTTTGTTTGTTAATAAAAATATATATAAAAAATATAAGCATATCTGTGGCTTCAGAATCCAGATTTTATTCAGTAACCAATTTTGTCCTTTTCTATTTTGGCTAGATTGGGCTATCTTCAGTCTGCTTTGCCAGATTCAAATTGGGGTCAAATGACATCCACCGGTAAGTATATTTTCCCCTTTTTATGTCCTTTTTTATTTCCGGGTGAAAATTGAAGTGTGCGGGAAACTTTGAAATGACCCCCCCCCACCTCTTTTAAAGGAAAAAAGAAAAAGAGAAGAGCCAAGCCGTTTGAACGACAAGAACTCATTGCCATGGTAAAGTACATGGATGACATGGGTTATGAGGAGGCGTGCCGTGGGGAAGTACATGAGAAAAAATGTAGAATACTGTTGGAACTTTCCAGTTTACTTTACAAAGAGTACGGAACCAAACATACAAGGAGACAGATTCAAAAGCGCTACTCGGATCTCAAAGTCAGACAGAGACGTATGTTGGCATCAATTCGCAAATCCATTTCTCTAGGTAAGATTTGACCAATGTAGTAATGCTGTACTTAAACAACTCAACAGTTATCAATCCTTGGTGACAACAGTAACTCAGCAAGATAAGCAGTTTAAGGATTCCCAACACAACCCAATCAGACCCTTTGAAAATCTAATTCCCACTCGAAATTTACATTTCTGGACCTGCCAAAAAAGTTCCACAATTAAACGTTAACAAATGTCATTTTCAAACCAGTGCCTGTGTTTCAGAGTTTAATCTCCCTGATGCTTCTCATCTGTGTCATGTGACCATGAATCTAACCCACCAAATCACACACCATCTTATCTGCAGACAGGAAGTCTCTTAGGCCCCATTCCCACTACCGTTTGAATGGGGCTTTATCTATCCGCAAAATATTCCATGGAGAGTAGAAGTGAGGCTTCCATAGAGGAAGGCATCATTCACACCACCGTATGTAAATGGGGCCCGATGTATCCGCAAAATTGCGGATAGCACATAACAGTTAATTGAACAGTTATTTCCATCAGTTAATGTTTGCCCCAACCAGGTTGCGGAGAGATACAGCCCCATTCACAGACGGAAGTGTGAATGAAGCCTTACTCTATGGAAGCCTCACTTCCAGTCTCCAAGGAATGCATAGAGCAGGAAATGGCTTCCTGTCCGGGGTCAGTCGCAGGGCAGGGAGTTGTTCACATGACCCAGCTACAATTCCAAGAGAGAGGAATACTCCCAATTGCATCCTCTGATGAGAAGATTGTATTCCGTACCGATTTCCACACACACCTTTCTTACTGTTTTTTGGGGGGGAGTAATTTGGTTGAGTTCTTTATTAAAATGTGTAAGCCATGCTCCCCAACCTTTTTAAAAAAAACTTAAAAATGCCTTTACTAAACTATGGCACTTTTTTGGCTTGTCTATTTTATTCTATATTCTTTTTTTACCCTATACAGATGGTAACTGTGGGCGTAAAATTCCTGTGTCTCGCAGTAAAAAAAAAGATGAAACCTTGACACCTGTACCTGCTCCTTTGCAGGTATTTATCATCATTCTGAATTCATTTAAATGTGTTTTAGGTATTATTTGTGAAGTTGTTAATTTCAAAAACCACTAAACATAAATTGACTTTGTCCCTAAATTTCCTTTAAAGCAGGAATCTGAATGTCAACCGGAAGAGATCATTACCCTCAATTTGGAACCAGTAGAGATGGATAAGCAACCTTCTCAAACTACTGAATCCAATTTTGCCCATATGACAGCTGTTTTGGAGCACAAAATAGAAACAGCACATCAGAAGCTGGCCAAACTATTTGAAGAGCAATTTCAAACAGTAATGAAGGCAATTTGTGAATTGAAGCAACACATAGTTGATTTGGAGAAAAAAAGTTTTCTGTTCAATACTTAATTGTTTCATTCTTTTCAAGATCTGGCAAACTAGAAAGGAATTGGTCGAACGGCAGGATAGAGATGTGTGCTTTCCAAACGACTTACTTTGCTCAAACCCACAGTGCATTGCACACAGTATGTAGGATTATAATTCCCATAGTGCTCTCATAATTACCACACAACCAGTTTCCAATCACAATAAATATGACCACACTGACACACAAACTGTGGAAATAATTGATGTGTGAACAAGCCCGAAGACTCACAAAGTGGCAAAGATCTTCATGAGAAAGCCAAATGCTATGTGGCTGGCTATTACAGACCACAAAATGCCGGCCCAAATACTGACACAGCCACACCAAGGGGCATTTTTAATTCATTATACCAGTTACAATGTTTACACTTATGACTACTAGATCTACAAGGGCTACCCCTTGAAAAATATCTATAATAATCACCTACCAAGTAAACTCTGTGCATACCCAAATCATAACTACATGAAGCAGATTTAAAATAAACCTTTATTAATCAATGTATAACAAATTCCATATGCACAGTCCAGACCAAGTAAAAGCAATACATTTTTAAAGCTTTGACTTTGTATTGACTCAGCATCTGGAATTTGTTATACATTGATTAATAAAGGTTTATTTTAAATCTGCTTCATGTAGTTATGATTTGGGTATGCACAGAGTTTGCTTGGGAGGTGATTATCAGGTACATTGTTTTCCAAATTTTGCAGGAGTTTAATGTCTGAAAAGATTTTCAAGGGTCCACTTTATGGAAATGTATGTTTCCGAAAAGCCCAAAATGCAAGTTTATAATGTTATTTAATTTTCGCCAAATTTTGAAACATAGCACATCCCAACAAATGCTGCTTGTACTTTGAATGTAGCGTGCACTATGGTTATGTACAAATGCCCCCACTACCAGTACCCAATACGCCGCTGCACTTCCTATAGTTGAATTGAATTGCAGGGTTTTTTGGAAGACACATAGTCCTGCATTTCCAATGTCTAGGCTCTCAAGAGCTGTTGCCCAACTTGCAAAATGCACATGTAATTGATTACAGCTATTCGGAGTGCTGCAGCATATTAGATGGATGTCTATGCAGAACCTTCCAGCCTGAAGCAGCCTTATAGGAGGCTAAATTTTTATATCCACAGCAACAACCTAGTTATAGGTTTGAGGCTCCATTCACACGTCCTGTTCTTCTGTCCAGATTGGATGCTGATCTTGATCCGGATCCATTCATTTCAGTGGTTCATGACAAAAAGGGAATCAAATCAGGCAAGAAAAACAGGACGTGTGAATTGAGCCAAAGGCTGGGTTCACATCTCGGTTCAGCCCTTCCGTTCTCCTGCTCCATTACAGGAGGAGTTCTGAAAGGACAGATTCAGGACATAACTGGGCCGAACGGAGCCAAAGGCACCCCCTAGCCTATAATGGGGTCCGTTAGGTTTCCACACAAAAGATGTTTGGGTTAGCGGAGTCAAAAGTAGTGCATGCATGACTTTGGACTCCGCATCCAAAATCATCATCAGAGTGAAAACCTAACGGATCGCATTTTAGGCTATGGGGTCCCATAGGCTCCATTGGGCTCAGTAACGTCCCAAATCCATCCTTCCCGTTCTCCAACTCCTGAAACAGAGCAGGATAACAGAAGGGCATAACGGAGATGTGAACGAGCCCTAACTGTGCTGCTTCTACTTCTTAGTGGAGACACACTACCAGCACCACAGATTTCACAGACAATAACAAGTCCACCTGTAGCTGGTGGAGTGGGATGACAGTAGGTAATTTCCTGTGGGAGAACCTTCCATTACCACATTGAAAATAATCACTGTACTGTGTTGCAAAGCTTTAACATACCAAATCCATGTTGTCTGGCATCCAACAAAAAGGGTAGATGCTGCAGTTGATGTTCATGTGTCAGAAGGTACGCAAAGTGTGGATGCCATAACCAAATAGTGTCGTTCGCTATGAGGTGCACAAAAACAAGAGGAGGCTTTGTGAATCTTTATGTGTAAGCTGTTTTATTGTTGAAGTATATATTGTAACAAAATCCTTGATTGTAAAAAAAAGGAATAAAGTTCAACTTGCAACTGAGTGAATTTGCCTGTTTTCAATATCCCAAAAACAATCAATAACAAACCATTATCCAAAGTTAAGGAAGAGGGTGGTGACTGCTTCTTGCCAAATCAAATACATGCCAAAATTTATGCCGAAATATTAAGCAAAATCTGATAGACAACAATAGCACAATAATTGGCAACAAAGGCACACTAGACAGTTGGGGATTACAATAGCAAAAGGGTACACAGCACCAGTTTTGTGGCATAGCAATCTAATTTTCTAAACTTACAAGTATGATATGGTGAATTAAACATACTTTCACATTAGCGCTTTCAAAATCTCGTATTGAGTTCCATCATAGGGGCTCAATACCGCCAAAAAATGATTCCCTTTTGTCTGCATGTCAATGGGTACAAAACTGAACTGAAGACAATGGAGTCTCTTAAAAGCATTCCGTTCCGTCTTCAGACCGGAGAGAAAACTGTAGCATGCTGGGTTTTTTGCTCCAGTCCAGCCATCTGCACCAAGACGGATCCAGAATGACCCCCAATGCAAGTCAATGAAGACGGATCTGTTTGGAGAGACAATTTCAATGGAGTTCAGATCCAGATACATACATACATACATTTACATACAGACATACACATAAACATACACAGACAACATACAGTATATACACATACATCTTTGAGCCAGACTTCCAGCGCCAACAGGAGGCGCACAGCTTTGACGATTTTCCGCTGCACACAGCAGAGGGCACTGTGGGGAAGTGTCATACCTGCGCGCCTGCTGTCTGCGCTTGAAGCTCGGCTCAAAGGAGTATGTAAGTATATATGTGTATATGTATGTGTTTATTTGTGTGTGTGTCAGTATGTTTTTTGTCTAAGATGTGTGGGGCCGGAGCACTGTTCCGGCCCCACACATGCACCTGTGGCATCTTGGATCAAGCCGAACCATTCACCTGCCAAATCCAGGATGCTGGGAGTGTGAAGGAGGCCATACATACACACAAACACATACATACATACATACATATTCCAGCATACAGGCCGACAACTTGTTCATGCGCCTCCTGCATGCAGCTATGAGGTTTATACACAGTGCCCAGCAGAGGACGCTGTGTGGAATTGTCATCACTGTGCGCAAGAGGTGCGTGAAGACGTCCAGCTGACATCCGTGCCAGAAAAATGTAAGTATATGTATGTGTGTCTGTGTATGTATGTATGTTTGTATCTTGAAGTCTGACATTTGTGGGGCTGGAGTGCTGCTCCAGCTCGACACATGTACCACCAGCAGCACAAATCAGGCAACACCCTTAAGCTGCCAGATCCATGCAGACGCTACAGTGAAACTGCCCTAGCAGCCATGCAAAAGAGGAATGCATTCCTCTTGTAAATTTTTAATAAATTTTAACATCTTTGCAAACAAAAAACCCTTTTTAAGATTGAAAATGGAACTTAAAAACAAAAAACCCTTATTATTGGACTAAAAAAAACAATAAACTTATGCCCAAATGGAGAAACTACTTGAAAACAGAAAAACACCTGCAAATTTTCAAACATCCACCCTAAAAAAGGGGTGGTTGGCAATGAAAGAATTATCACGACAGAAAATCTAAGCATGCTCCTAACTAGAGTGAAGTTGCGCAAAATTTTGCGACTTTTTCTGGAAAGTCGCAATGGTAAATCTGTCATACGCTTAATTTACATAAGACAGAACGCCCATTCGCACGCCACTTTGGACAAAGTGGAGTGCATGGCGTGAACACCCAAAAAGTCGCAAAATTTTGCGCAAAACATGCGATTGCGCAAAAATTTGCGATTTTTCCACGCCACAAAACTAACTTCACCCAATGATAAATTCCCCCCATTAAGTACAAAGGCATTAGAACAGAGAACATCATTATTAGCAGACAGAGAAGTACGGTTGTTCTGGACCGTGAGTTCATTAAAGTCATATAGAGAGAGCAAGAGAGTGTATAAAGAGATACTACAATTCCAAGAAGATAGCGCCTTTGTAACTAATTGGCAAGAGATGCATGCTGAATTCTCTCTGCGTATTCTTGAAATGGTATTAAAGAGAAATGTTACAGAAAGAATTAAAGAGGAATTAAATAAAGCAAAAATGGAGCTGCAAGGAAGACTAACTGAAAGCCAATACCAAACCTTTGATAAGAAGCTTTATAAAAAATTGACGGTAATACAAGTGCATACAAGCATCAGCCCCTTGGGTTTTAGCATGTTGGCCAATTTCAGTGAAGAGAAGATTACATGCTTAGCCTGTGTTTAAAGGGGGCGTGGCTTCCACATTTTGCCCGCCCCTTGCCCGCCGGTGGTAGCATTGAGACTTTTTACAAGAAAGTGTTAAAAGAAGTTAAGTCTCTGGTGTATCCAACAGTAGAGTGTAATATCAACAGAGATGAAGAGATGGCCATTAGAAGGCTGCAAAAATCCAGTGATATTATTGTGAAGCTGGCGGACAAGGGGAGCAATGTGGTGCTGATGTCCAAGGATTACTATATAAAAGAAGCCAACAGGCAATTAGGTGATGGGGAAGTAAATGAAAAAGTAGATAGAGGCCCCACTATGAAAGTACAGTCTCTGGAATTGAATATGTGGAATTGAATGTCCTATCTAGAAAAAAAGCCGAAAGGCTATTGCTAACATCACCTATGAAACCATCTTGGTATTTTTTACCCAAACTACATAAATCTGCTGAGTGTCCCCCTGGCTGTCCCATCGTTGCAGGTATTGGCTCTTTGACAGAGCCGTTGTCCAAATATGTTGATTGGTTATTGAGACCATTATTAAAAAGCATTCCAGGCTACGTCAGGGATGCCAGTGACTTCCTCCTCTCATTGGAGTCTTTCCAGTGGAGAGATGATTTTCAGCTGGTGTCCCTGGATGTGGAGAGTCTCTATACTCGTATCCCACAAGAGACAGGCATAGAAGCGGTATGGAGGGTACTGAGAAAACTGGGAATTTTATTGAGTTTAGAGAGGCGTTTGAGAGGCGTAAGGGGTTATTTTGAAAAACAATACGTTGATGTTTGGAAGAAATTGGTACCGGCAACGTTGTGGGATGGCCATGGGGACGCCAGTATCTTGTACTTTTGCCAATGTATATCTGGCAAAGTTGGAAGATAAATACATATATACTGTCCAAAACCCTTTTTTACCGTTGATACAGTTATATCTCAGGTATATCAATGATGTTTTCATAGTATGATCAGGCAATGAGGATCAATTCTGCCAGTTTATGAGATATTTGAATATGTCTAATAATATGAATATGCAATTCGCACATTTCTTTTGAGGTTCTAAGTTGGAATTCTTGGATGTGTTGCTAGAGGTGGTGGATGGGAAGTTGCCGATCAAAGGCTATCGCAAGCCTACCGCGACTGACTCCTTATTGCACAACTCCAGCTTCCATCCTAAGAGTGTAAAGAAGGCTGTCCCCTATGGACAGTTCATTAGACTCAGAAGAATAAACACTACAGAAACATGTTTTCAGGAACAGGCTGATTTAATTGATAACATCCCATTGATTGCCTTTAGAAAAACACAAACATTGAGAAACAGACTGGTTAGGAGTAGGTTGAGAGATGATGACACTGGAACGTGGTTAAAGAAATTCTCACCCATTGGAAACCACAAATGTGGCAATTGTGCCTTTTGTATATATAATGGCCAACAAACCCTATTAAGGGTAGGAGGAGTGGAACACAGAGTGGGAGAATTAATCACTTGTAAGAGCAAATATGTTGTCTATATGATATACTGCACATGCGGTAGGTTTTACATTGGAAAAACTATTAGGAACCTATATGAAAGATTTAGAGAACATTTTAGTTCCATTACCACTGGTAAGGGGTGACCACGCCTGACAGACCATGTCAGATCTTCGCATGCAGGTAACTCCAGAGTATTGAGGTTTGTAGGATTAGAAACAGTTCCAGCACAACCGCAAGGGGGCAATAGGCACCTAAATCTGCTGAGGAAGGAGTCTAAATGGATAATACGCTTGGAAGCCTTGGGGCCCTTAGGACTTAATGACAAGAATGACTTGAGCATATTTTTTTGAGAATATTTGTGTGTTTTATATTGTTTATATGTACATTGTAATAGCTCTGTGGCTGCTGGTGCGCATGTGCCAAGCAGGAGACAGAGTTCAAAGGGTGGGACGTGCGTGCGTCGTCACGCAAATGGCCTGAGGAAGCGCAATCCAGTGTGAAACGGCCGTCGCCTGACGCCCGCCTTGGTGAGAGGTACTGTCCGCCCCCCTGCACTAACATGTAAGTATTTTTATGTGCCCTGAAATAAAGTCGACAAAGATGGTGAGTGCCGCTTCATTTCTCTTCTATTTTTCTGGAATATTATTGCCTGGATTTTATGATTAAGCAAAGCACCGCCATTGTCAACGTGGCATCGTAACCCGGTGAAGGCTGTTGTCCGATTCAATATTTGGGGATTTATAGTGTAGTGCCATCCCACTCGTTACTCTTTTTTATATATCATAAATAAATTGGGCTTGCAACTATTTAGCATGTGATTAGTTATGCAGATTCTTGTCATGTAACTGCATTGTTACTGTTTTGCTCCTAACATTCTAAATTTAATTTTTTATTATTTTGTTAGTATTTTATAAATCCACTTTTGGCTTTCAGCACTACCTGAATCCTTCTGGACATGCTCTCGATCAGATTCAAGCATGTCCTGACCAAAATCTGTTCCCAGGTCTCTTCTACATTTTCCCAATGTTGGTGCATACTGGTCGACTTGGGTATGAATACGCTTTTTTTCAACTCTACCCACACGTGTTTGATTACGTGGCGGTCTGGGGACTGTGGGGGCCAATCCAGCACCCCTACTTCATTGTCATTGAACAATTTCTTCGCCAGTCTCGACGTATGCTTCAGGTTGTTGTCCTGCTTGAACACTATGTCGTCTTTTTTCATACCCATAGTACTCAAGTGTACAAAGTAACTCGTGTAGTAGGATGCTCACATATAGCTCACGGCATTGAGACCAAAATTGATCCTGGTCAATTGTCCAATGACTTTGGCTGTCAAACAACCCCATATCATCAGGCTTCCTCCACTGAACTTCACAGTTCCTTCAATTTCTCCATTTGTTAGCCCCCTTTTCCCTTGTTTCTTCCAGTCTATTGATATTTATCTCATTGCTCCAAAACCGTTTGGAATCTTCTACTGTCCCTGTTCGTACTTTTTTGCAAATCTGAGCCAAAGCTTCTTTTGCAAATCTGAGCCACCATTCCAGACGTGTGTATTGCGCGTAGCACTGTGCCTGCATGGACGTCTATGATCTCACTATTACGAATCATACAAGCCACCTACACTGCCGCGCAAGTACTGATAGACCTTCTGATGAGCCGACTTGTTTACTCCGATATTTTGCCTGCACGTCCACCTCTTGGCTTTGGAATGGATGGATGGACTTCATTTTGTATTCTACCAACTGTGATGGCACTCACATGATGCATTTTAGCAATTTTCTTGACCATGACCGGATGGCATACACCCCCGTATCCTAAGAGAATTAAGTAATATAATCGACAGACCCTTATTTCTGATATTTAAGGACTCTATACTTACGGGGAGTGTTCCACAGGATTGGCGCATAGCAAATGTGGTGCCAATATTCAAAAAGGGTCCAAAAACAGAGCCTGGAAACTATAGGCCGGTAAGTTTAACTTCTGTTGTGGGTAAACTGTTTGAAGGTTTTCTGAGAGATGCTATCTTGGAGTACCTCAATGAAAATAAGCAAATAACTCCATATCAGCATGGCTTCATGAGGGATCGGTCATGTCAAACCAATTTAATCAGTTTCTATGAGGAGGTAAGTTCTAGACTTGACTGCGGCGACTCAATGGATGTCGTATATTTGGACTTCTCCAAAGCGTTTGACACGGTACCACATAAAAGGTTAGTATACAAAATGAGAATGCTTGGCCTGGGAGAAAATGTCTGTATGTGGGTAAATAACTGGCTTAGTGATAGAAAACAGAGGGTGGTTATTAACGGTACATACTCAGATTGGGTCACTGTCACTAGTGGGGTACCACAGGGGTCTGTATTGGGTCCTATTCTCTTCAATATATTTATTAATGATCTTGTAGAAAGCTTGCACAGAAAAATACAAATTTTTGCAGATGACACTAAACTGTGTAAAGTAATTAACACAGAGGAGGACAGTGCACTGCTACAGCAGGATCTGGATAGACTGGAGGCTTGGGCAGAAAAGTGGCAGATGAGGTTTAACACTGACAAATGTAAGGTTATGCATATGGGAAGGAATAATGCAAGTCACCAGTACATACTAAATGGTAAAGCATTGGGTAACTCTGACATGGAAAAGGACCTAGGAATTTTAGTGAACAGCAAACTAAGCTGCAGAAACCAGTGTCAGACAGCTGCTACCAAGGCCAATAAGATAATGGGTTGCATCAAAAGAGGCATAGATGCCCGTGATGAGAACATAGTCCTGCCACTTTACAAATCACTAGTCAGACCACATATGGAGTACTGTGTACAGTTCTGGGCTCCTGTGAACAAGGCAGACATAGCAGAGCTGGAGAGGGTTCAGAGGAGGGCAACTAAAGTAATAACTGGAATGGGTGGACTACAGTACCCAGAAAGATTATCAAAATTAGGGTTATTCACTTTAGAAAAAAGACGACTGAGGGGAGATCTAATAACTATGTATAAATATATCAGAGGTCAGTACAGAGATCTCTCCCATCATCTATTTATCCCGAGGACTGTGACGAGGGGACATCCTCTGCGTCTGGAGGAAAGAAGGTTTGTACATAAACATAGAAGAGGATTCTTTACGGTAAGAGCAGTGAGACTATGGAACTCTCTGCCTGAGGAGGTGGTGATGGTAAGTTCACTAAGAGAGTTCAAGAAGGGCCTGGATGTATTTCTGGAGGGTAATAATATTACAGGTTATAGTTACTAGAGATGGGTCGTTGATCCAGGGAGTTATTCTGATTGCCTGACTGGAGTCGGGAAGGAATTTTTCCCCCTAAAGTGAGGAAAATTGGCTTCTACCTCACAGGGTTTTTTTTTTTGCCTTCCCCTGGATCAACTTGTAGGAAAACAGGCTGAACTGGATGGACAGATGTCTTTTTTCGGCCTTACAAACTATGTTACTATGTTACTATGTTACTATGTTACTATGATACCGCAGAGTTAGATAATGCCGTCTCTCTTTTCTTGGGAAATTTTCTTCATTGCTGCTTGTGGATTTGTACCAGTGACCTAATAACACACTGAGCTGTTAGGCAATGTGAGAACAGGTTACAATTTGTAGTATAAAAGAAGAAAAATATTGTTCCGCCACCAGTAGCAAAACAGTAAAAATGCAGTTACATGACAAGAATCTGCATAACTAATCATATACAAAATAGTTGCAAGTCCAACTTATGTATGAGATAGCCAAGATGATTGTATACAAGATGATGGTAGTCTCACATTCAAAGCTGTAGTGGATGGTGAGATATGGAGCCTGAAAGTCAAACGTTCAAAACTTTGGTATCCTTTTGCTCGTCAGTGTATGTATTTATTTGGAGGTGTGGGTAAAGTTGAAGACAATGGGGGATATTTATCAAACTAGTGTAAAGTAGAACTGGCTTAGTAGTCCATAGCAACCAATCAGATTCCACCTTTCATTTTCCAAAGGAGCTGTGAAAAATGAAAGATGGAATCTGATTGGTTGCTACGGGCAACCAAGCCAGTTCTAGTTTTCACCAGCTTGATAAATCTCCCCCAATGAGTTTATGTTAGCATCATCATTTTTATTATTGTTTTATGTGTTTGTAAATTTAGGAATATACAATATTTAGTTGACAAAGTAGGTGGAATTGGCAGGAAACAGCGCTGCAGTTTATAGGCCAGCAGTTTAAAGCCAGAATATCACCAAGAAGGGACATGGTGTCCTTGGTGTGGTGTGCAGATAGCCGCAGCTTGGAGCCGCAGCAGGTGTCCCCTCATGATGGAGCTAAACCGCAAGCTGGTCTGCAGCATCCAAATTGAACCATCACGGCAAAAACCGCATGTGAACAACATCTTGTTGTTTAATATTGTATTTATTTTTATTTTTTATTTATTTATCTATCTAAAATTTTTATTATAATTTTTCACTTTCCCTTACATGTTGATTTACTTTGTCAATTTATGAATGTATTTATTGTGAGAACAGGCGTATTTACAGCAGATACATTCATGGATGCTTTATTTTTTACGTTTATTATCTTGATTTTTTTTCTCACTTATTTGGAGGCATATACAAAGTAGAGTTGGCATGAAGCAATGCAATTGTGCTTATTTGGTTAATTTATTTCACAGATTTATTTGGAGCAGTTATGTGCAATTGGCAGCAAATAACAGCAACCTATGTTAGCATTAGAGATGAGCGAGCATACTCGTCCGAGCTTGGTGCTCGTTCGAGTATTAGGGTACTTGTAAGTGCTCGCTGCTCGGACGAGTATCTCGCCATGCTCGAGGAAATGGCAACTTCCGCATCGTGCTTTTTTGGCGCCTATAAACTCAGCCAATCACAAGCCAGGAGACTCTGCGGTACACCCAGCATCACGTGGGGCCCTTACATGTCGATAGCAGGGGTTGGCTGGCCTGATCAGGTGACCCTGGAATATACTAGTGACTGGCCGCGGTGCTCGGCTCAGATGCTGTCTGGATGTCGTTAGGGATAGAGCTGCTGCGTTTCAGGGAGAGTGTTAGGGCCTGAATTTAGTTCTCTGTTAGGCAGGAATCACCCACAAAGAACCCAACAGCCCTTCTAAGGGCTACAAGAAATTTTTTTTTGTCTCCTGGCTTGGCTGGCTGGCTGGCACTAGTAGTGCAGCTATCGCCACAAATAACCCCTTTTTTTTTTTAATTGTTATATCTCAGTGATACAAATCCATTGCACACAGCAGTGTGGAACCTTTCTGTGTGTCACAGTTCAGTACACTCACTATTTTCTGTCCAGGTGACACTGTCTGTACGTCACGTAATCCAACCAGGTCTTTTGCTCTCACGTATATAGCTTGATCACAAAAATCTCTGTGCGACATTTGTCTGGGTCGCAGTCAAAATAGCCACCGTCAGTAGGGCGTGAGTTAGGTCTACGATAGTTTCTGCACGTCACGTTCCAAAAAAAACAAAACTACAAAAAAATATATAAAAAAATATATAAAAAATAGTTTTTTTGTTGTTTTAGCTCAGTGATACAAATCCATTTCACACAGCAGTGTGGAACCATTCTGTGTGTCACAGTTCAGTACACTCACTATTTTCTGTCCAGGTGACACTGTCTGTACGTCACGTAATCCAACCAGGTCTTTTGCTCTCAAGTATATAGCTTGATCACAAAAATCTCTGTGCGACATTTGTCTGGGTCGCAGTCAAAATAGCCACCATTAACAGGGAGTGAGTTAGGTCTACGATAGTTTCTGCACGTCACGTTCCCAAAAAAACAAAACTAAAAAAAAAATATTATAACAAAATATAGAAAAAAAATTAGCTTTTTTGTTGTTTTAGCTGAGTGATACAAATCCATTTCACACAGCTGCGTGTAACCTTTCTGTGTGTCACAGTTCAGCACACTCACTCCAAACCGTATATTCTGTCCAGGTGACACTTTCTGTACGTCACAAAATTAAACCAGACTGAACAAGTTTGTGGGTTTCAGTACACCAGGCCCATTTATTTAATTTTTTTTATAGAATACACTTATATAAAGAAAATGTTGAACCCCAGGGCTAAGGGTCGAGGACGAGGACGAGGGCGAGGGCGTGGGCATGGGCGTGGGCATTCAATTACTGCAGGGGGCAGAGGCCGTGGTCCTGGACAGGGTGAGACAGTACCTGCTGATGAGGGAGCAGGGGAACGTATATACTGTCCAGGTGACACTTTATGTACGTCACTTAATTCTACCAAACTGAAAAAGTTTGTGGGTTTCAGTACACCAGGCCCGTTTAATTTTTTTTTTTATATCATACACTTATATACAAACAATGTTGAACCCCAGGGCTAAGGGTCGAGGACGAGGGTGTGGGCATTCAATTACTGCAGGGGGCAGAGGCCGTGGTCCTGGACAGGGTGAGACAGTACCTGCTGATGAGGGAGCAGGGGAACGCCGCAGAGCTACACTCCCTAGCTTCATGTCTCAACTTACAGGGACACGTGGTAGAGGACTGTTGAAACCACAACAGTGCGAACAGCTGATCTCGTGGATTGCGGATATTGCTTCAAGTAATTTGTCCTCCAGTCAGTCTTCCACGCAGTCCACCCACGTTACCCAAGGGAGCACTCCTCTGGCTCCTCCACCTCAACCTCCTTCCCCCCAGTCTGCACCCTCCCAGGAAAATTTGGAATGCGATCCGGCATACTCTCAGGAACTGTTTTCTGGACCCTTCCCAGAGTCACAAACCACTTCTCAGGTTGCTGCTGACCTTGTTCCCGATGCCCAAGTTTTCCAACTGTCGCAGTCTGTGGGTGATGATGATGATGATGACAATGTTGACTTAGTGGAAGAAGTTTGTAAAGAGGTGTCGGACGATGAGGAGACACGGTAGTCAGACAGTGGTGAAGTTGTTGTCAGGGCAGGAAGTCCGAGGGGGGAGCAGACTGAGGAATCGGAGGATGACGAGGTGACTGACCCAAGCTGGGTTGATATGCCGAGTGAAGACAGTGCTTCTGAGGCGGAGGCGAGTGCTGCACCAGAACACGTTGTAAGAGGCAGTGGTGTGGCCAGAGGGAGAAGCAGGGCCAGAGCTGGTGCATCAGCAGCAACTGTTTCACGTAGTGAAGCTCCCGTGGCGAGGCCTAGACGTTCGCAAGTCTGGAGGTTCTTTAAAGAAAGTGAGGATGACCGATGGACTGTGGTGTGCAACCTGTGCCACACCAGGATCAGCAGGGGTGCCAACACTACTAGCCTAACCACCACCAGCATGCTCAGGCATATGAGTGCTAAACACCCCACTCAATGGAACCAAGGCTGTTCACCACCTCCTGCGGGTCACACCACTGCTCCTTCCCCTGTGTCACTTGCTGCCTCTGCTAGTCAACCCCCTGCGTCACTCGCTGCCTCTGCTAGTCAACCCCCTGCCCAGGACCCCGGCACGAGCGCCTTCCGCCGGAAAAACCACACCATCACCTCCACGATCCTCCACAGTGTCCACCAATGTGTCCCAGCGCAGCGTTTACAGCAGACGCTGGAGCGCAAGAGGAAATACAGTTCCACCCACCCACATGCCCAAGCCCTCAACGTCCACATCTCCAAATTGCTGAGCCTGGAGATGCTGCCCTATAGGCTGGTAGAGACCGAGGCCTTTCGCAATCTCATGGCGGTGGCTGCCCCTCGGTATTCGCCCCCCAGCCTCCACTATTTTTCCCGTTGTGCCGTCCCAGCCCTACACCAGCACGTGTCACAGAACATCATCCGTGCCCTGACCAACGCTGTTTCTGAGAAGGTCCACCTAACCACGGACACGTGGACAAGTGCCCGCCGGGCAGGGACACTATATCTCACTGACGGCACATTGGGTTAACTTGGTGGAGGCTGGGACCGAGATTGACCCTGGGGCCGCTCATGTACTGCCCACACCGAGGATTGCGGGGCCTACCTCGGTCACGGTCTCTCAGACGTACTGTGCCTCCTCCTCCTCCGACCCCTTCTCCTCCTCCACCGAATTACCATCCGTGGGTACGGCGCCTTCAGTCGGTAGCTCTAGGCGCAGCAGCAGTGCCGTGGGTAAGTGCCAGCAGGCGGTGCTCAAACTGCTGAGCTTAGGTGACAAAAGGCACACCGCCCAAGAGCTGTTACGGGGCATCACGGCGCAGACTGATGTGTGGCTGGCACCACTGAACCTCAAGCCAGGCATGGTTGTCTCTGCAACTCGGCAGATTGACACATGAGCCATGCCTGGCCCACGTGTTCAATCTCATAGTTCAGCGGTTCCTCAAGACATACCCCAATCTGTTTGATTTGCTCACCAAGGTGTGCCACATCTGTGCGCATTTCCGCAAGTCAACCACAGATGCTGCCACTCTCAGGGCAGCGCAGCACCGCCTACAACTGTCCGCTCACCGACTGTTGTGCGACGTGCCCACGAGATGGAATTCGACATTAAACATGTTATCCAGAGTTTACCAGCAGTGCAGAGCGATTGTAGACTGCCAGATGTCAACTTCCACCAGAACTGGTAGTCAGGTCAGTCAGATTCCTCAAGTCTACAATGAGGATTGGACGTGGATGTCTGATATCTGCCAGGTGTTGAGCAACTTTGAGGAGTCAACACAGATGGTCAGCGGCGATGCCGCCATTATCAGCCTCACCATCCCGCTGCTTTGCCTGTTGAAAAAATCACTGCTCAGCATCAAGTCGGATGCTTTGCGCTTGTCACAAGAGACGGTGGAGGAAGATACATCGCTTGATAGACAGAGCACCCTCCGATCTGTTTCTCAGCGCGTATCAGAGGAGGGGGATGAGGATGAGGAGGAAGAGGAGGAGAATGTCGGCGAGACAGTATAGTGTACCAGTGCTCAGTCCTTGACTCTTGAACATGTATGGGCTGAAGAGGAGGACTTGGAGGAGGAGGAGGAGGAAATGGAGAGTCAGGCCAGTGAGGCGAGGGAATTCTTGCGTGTTGGGACTCTGGCGCACATGGCAGACTTCATGTTAGGCTGCCTATCCCGTGACCCTCGCGTTAGAAGAATTTTTTCAAACACCGATTACTGGGTGTTCACTCTCCTGGACCCACGGTACAAGCAGAACCTTTCCACTCTCATCCCTGCAGAGGAAAGGAGTATGAGAGTGAATATTTATCAACAGGCCCTGGTGCACAAGCTGAAACAATTCTTCCCATCTGACGCCGCTAGCGGCAGAGGGCATGGTTCTGTGGGCCAAGTAGCGGGGGAGAGGAGCCGAGCAGGCAGCTTGTCCAGCACTGGCAGGGGAACGCTCTCCAAGGCCTTTGCAAGTTTTATGTCACCCCAGCAAGACACTGTCACCTGTCCCCAGTCTAGGCAGAGTAGGGGGGAGCTGTACAGAAAGATGGTGAGGGAGTACGTAGCTGACCATACCAACGTCCGTAGCGATCACTCTGCTCCATACAACTACTGGGTTTCAAAGCTGGACACGTGGCCTGAACTGGCGCTGTACGCCTTGGAGGTGCTGGCCTGCCCTGCCGCTAGCGTGCTGTCAGAGCGGGTATTCAGTGCAGCTGGTGGCGTCATCACCGATAAGCGTACACGCCTGTCAACTGACAGCGCTGACAGGCTGACGCTTATTAAAATGAACAAAGCCTGGATTTCACCGGAATTCAAATCTCCTCCGGGGGAAAGCAGCTAAAGATTAACATTACTTATGTATCTGATTCCTCTTCTCTACTCCTCCTACTCCTCCTCCTCCATGTCGTCTTTGCCTAACGCTGACTAAAAAAACGCCATTTTTTAGAGGTCCAACTGGCACTCTTTTACCACAATTTTTCAGGAGGGCCCCCTACAGGCCCTCTCTTCAAACAATTTTTCCGGAGGTCCACCTACAGGCCCTCTCTCCAAACAATTTTTCCGGAGGTCCACCTACAGGCCCTCTCTCCAAACATTTTTTCCGGAGGTCCAGCTACAGGCCCTCTCTCCAGTTCCAGTTTCCAGTTTTATTTGCGCAAACTGCGTAAATTTTTTTTTGGGATAGGTGTGAAAAATAATATTACCTGCGTATCTATATTGTCCAACATTGGGTACGGTAGCAACAAGAAGAACAAACACATGCTGCCCACAGGGTTCCGCAAATTTCTGGTCCACAATGTCAAGGAGCTCGAGGTTCTGTTGATGAGCAACAAGTCCTTCTGTGCAGAAATCGCCCACAACGTCTCCTCAAAGAACCTAAAGACCATTGTGGAGAGAGCGGCACAGCTCGCCATCAAAGTGACGAACCCCAACGCCAGACTGCGCAGCGAAGAGAACGAATAAATATCTCTGTGGTTATTTGTGCTAAATAAATGTTAAATAAACACACAAAAAAAAATTGATCTGTTCCTGTGCCTGATCCACCCAAATTGAATCTGTCCCATCATGAGAAAGTCCCCCCAAGGAGTCCCCACTGTAACTTGCTTCCCATACAACTACCTCACCCCCCGACACCTGTGTCTCGCCATTGTCCACCACCTCCTCAGACAACACTGGTAAATCCCCACTGTCAGCACACTGAGACTGCAAAAGGTCTTGCAAATTGGGGCAGAGAATGTTCTGGGGTAGCACATCAGAGAAGGGGTGACTATGGGGTTCCAGGGAGTACGTGACCACATGCAATCTCCATCCAAAAAGCCATACTGAGGCTCACCACCATGCTTTACACTGCAATCCTATTACTGAGGCTCACCATCATGCTTTACACTGCAATCTTATTGAAAGACAGACAATCAGGGGTTAACCGCCAGGTTGTCAGGCAGCATTTTTAAGTGGGTCACCATTACCGTGTCCCTGAAAATTGCCTTGGGGTCATCGCCAGACTATTTTTTATGAAAGGCCATGGGGTTTTATACACACAGAGCTGACGGAAGCCCATCAGCCTTTCTAAACACAATTGAATTTGTCCCATCATGAGAAAGTCCCCCCAAGGAGTCCACAATGTAACTTGCTTCACTTTCAACTACCTCACCCCTGACACCTGTGTCTCGCCATTGTCCACCACCTCATCAGACAACACTGGTAAATCCCCACTGTCAGCACACGGAGACTGCAAAAGGTCTTGCGAATTGGGGCAGAGAATGTTCTGGGCTAGCACATCAGAGAAGGGGTGACTATGGGGTTCCAGGGAGTACGTGACCACATGCAATCTTCATCTAAAAAGTCATGCCACACTTGATCGAGCTCATAATTGACAATTGTACCGGTTGATGCAAAATTTTTAAGTTGGGGTCCTGCGTCGTCATTCTAACTACATCCGGCTGTTGTCACCACCATACACGCTAGCCCAGGGGGCACTCCTCTGGCTCTTCCAGCTCAACCTTCTTCCCCCCAGCCTGCTCCCCCACCTACAGGCCCTCTCTCCAAACAATTTACGTCTTTTTCCTATCTTTCTCTCTCTCCAAACTATTTTTCTGGATAGCTGCCATATACGGTATTAAACTGAGTAGTATACATAGAACACATACCACACTTGATCTATACTGAACGTCACTTTTAAAAATATGTCATTTTCCTCTTTTTCTCTCATTTGTCTGGGTTGCAATTAAGCAGACCAAGTCTGCCTAATCTAATAGTTTCCGTGTAATTGCTCCATACTGCACGTCTTTTTCCTCTCTTTCTCTCTCTCCAAACTATTTTTCCGGATAGGTGCCGTATACGGTATTAAACTCAGAAGAATACATACCGTACCAGTTGATGCTACAGTTTTTCCAAATCCATCCGGGTGTTGTCACCACCACACACGCTAGCCCAGGGGGCACTCCTCTGGCTCTTCCAGCTCAACCTCCTTCCCCCCAGCCTGCCCCCCACCTACAGGCCCTTTCTCCAAACAATTTACCCGGATAGGGGACGTATTAGATATTATACTGATTTTTGTTTGTTCCTCTTTTAATTGGCTCCTGAACTGTGATAGGCAGAGCATGGACACGTCCCCTTAGCTGCAGTAGAAAAGACACTCCCCTGGCCAGAGCAAGCTCTTTTTCCTTTTCCGTGTTCGAAAAATCCATGAAATATATGGTCCCAAGATAGGGGACGTATACGATTTTAAACTGAGAAGAATCGATACCACACATGCCCCACTAGTAGAATTTGGGGTAATGGTGGGATTAGGCAGCCTCAGAGGCATCCATGCATGCTGCCCCTGCTGTTTCCTGTCCATTTCCGTGGTGTTTCCATCATTTTCTGAGGTTTCCAGGTTTTCACCCAGCCTTCCGTAGGCAGAGCCTTGGTCCCCTGCAAAAAATGCTCGAGTCTCCCATTGACTTCAATGGGGTTCATTATTCGAAACGAGCACCCGAGCATCGGGAAAAGTTCGACTCGAATAACGAGCACCCGAGCATTTTAGTACTCGCTCATCTCTAGTTAGCATGTATTTGTTTTTTTTTTTTTTTTTGTTTTTTTAGCTTTTGTATTTCTTTATTTGTAGGGGATGAAATGGTTAGGAGCAAACAAAAAATTATGTTAGCATTATTTGTGTTTAAGTGGTTTCTTTATGCTTTTTTTTTTATTATTTGGAATGGATGTTGGAATACACAACAGGCATTATATTAGTCTTATATTTTCTGTTTTAGTTCTTTTTTAATAGGTTTGTTAATTTATTTCACTCATTTATGACCCAAATGTTTCTCCATAAGAACTAAAGGAGTTTATCCCACAGTAAACATTTATTGCAGATCAATCACCTTTTAATGGCTGCAATATAACAGATTTGTACCAAGGCTCCCTTGTCAATAGCCACTAAAGCAGGTTTTATTTTCCTATGTGGTAAAATGGATATCATTGAATTCTGTATTGTCCTAAACAGGTTTTATGAGCTGGTAAGTAGAATTCTATAACTTATTGCTATAACTTTTTATATAATTTTTTTTATTTGGAGATGAAAGCAACATCCAAATAATCATTCAGATATTATTTTTCATGTTTTCACTTTAGGAAACTCTAGATGACTTAAAACTTCTCATATTGGACACAGCAGTAAATGAAAAATAAAAATAAAGGGACGTTGGGATGGACACCACTATTATGTACAGCGGGAGTGAAGAACCTTTTTGCTGCCGAGAGCCATTGGGATATTTGTAACAGGAGTCACGAGTAACACAAAATTCTCAACTTAAAAATTTGACTGCTTTATTTGGTCAAAAATATAATTGACTTAGGAGTAAGTTACATAAATTGTGGTTCAATTAAAAAAAACAGTGCTGTATTTTTGCAGCACAAAATGGTGTCTGCACTATATACATTATATATAGTACAGGTGTCATTTTGACCAAATATAGCAATCTAATTTTTAAGTTGAGAATGTTACAGTATATATTCATTTCTTTATTTCTTTATTTGGAATTAATGGAAGCCAAGCTCATCCCAGAGGGGTCCAGAAAGGGGTTCGCACAGCTTCCACACTCCATGCCACTGTTCCTGCCTCTGCCTTCGCAACTGTCTCTGCCTTTGTCCCTTCCCCCTACCTTCATCAACCTCAAATCAGACTCCCATCAGACCCCCCAGCCTAGATCAGCCGCAGATCACATCCCCATAAGACCCCCAGCCTCAGATCAGACTCCCCAGCCTCAGATCATACCACCAACAGACCCTCCCTAGCCTTCATTAGCCTCAGATCAGCCCCCATCAAATTCCAAAGTCTCCATCAGCCTCAGATCATACCCCCAGCCTCCGATCAGACCCTCCCCAGCCTCCATTAGCCTCAAATCAGCCTCCCATCAGACCTCCCCAGCCTCAGATCAGACCCCCATCACACCCTCTCCAGCCTCTATTAGCCTCAACTCCGACCCTCATCAGACCCTCCCTACCCTTCATTAGCTTCCTATTTTGTACAGTAGTAATCTTATCACAGACAGAACTACATTGACTTATATTACCTTTGTATACATAACACAGGATCCACAATTCCCAATAAGTGATATCACAGTTTATCTGCTCCTTTTTGACCTCTGCGCTGGTCACAGAGCACGTCTAGAAAAATCTTCTATAGCAGTCAATGAGGTCCCCTCCTGTACATTGTGTGTATAGCTCATTTGACATATCTTAGGCCTAGTGGCCTGTGCAAAAATTATATGATTATATATTATTTGAAGTTGATTGTTTATATTTAAAACAATCAACGTCACTGTACAGAATTTCAGGATATGCATTAACCCTTTCACTACCATCACCATAAATATGGAGCTGGAGTGATAGGTAAACATGGTGTCCGCTTGCTCATAATGACTACATCTGGCAATAACGCCGATCACTAGAGATGAGCAAATTTTTCCAAAATTCGATTCGGTTGGTTCGCCAAATTTTCGATACGAATACATTTGTGGCGAATAGCATTAAAAAACGACTACTTCCGGCCTGCAGAGAGCCTGTATAGTGGTGTAGAACACTGTTCCTTGCAGTAACACGCATAGGGAGTCTGCTGTGGTAGTGAAACGATACTGTTAGCCAGTATGACATGCAGATAACAGGCGTCGCTCTTAGAATCGCTGCACACTTTACATATTTTGGCATATGGGGCCAAAACTGACCAAATAACTAAAGTCTGAACTCAGCCTTACAGGTCAACGTTTTGCCACATTTCAGGATTCAAACAAAAAGATATAACATTTTACATTTTTGGTGAAGAATCAACAAGTGGGCCACAATTGTGAAGTGGAACGAAATTTATTGGATCATTTAAACTTTTTTTGTAATAATAATACATCTAGATGTACTGAAATGGAAAATCGGGTCAGTGAAATTGAAGATGTAATCCCTGAGATGAAAAAGAAAATGCAAGAACTGGCTACTAATAACGAATACCTTAAGAGGAAAATCGTAGATCTTGAAAATAGATCTAGAAGGGCTAATGTAAGATTTTTGGGGATACCTGAGGGCTCTGAAAAAAAAGACGCAGTACAATTTATGAAAAACTGGTTGGGAGAAAATTTTTCAGACGTTCTCTCTCCCCAACATGATGTCGAACGAGCCCATAGGGTACCCACAAAAATGCCAGCAGTGGGAGATAACCCCCGAACAATGATTGTCAAAATGACACTTTCCCGAGATAGGGATGCGATTGTACGAAAGGCCCGAACCCAAGGAGTAATTCAGTATGGAAGCGCTAAAGTTCGGGCTTTTCCAGATTTTTCACAGGATACTCAGAGGGAGAGAGCATCCTTTTTTGCAGTTAAAAAACGACTATTTAATAACCAGGTGAAATTCTCAATGATTTTTCCAGCGAAATTAAGGATAGTGTATGAAGGGAAACGTGGTTTTTTGAAACTCCTCAACAGGTTATAAAATGGATGGACTCGAAAGGGTTAAAAGAATGAAGAAGAAACTAGACATAAAGTTGTGTGGTAGTAGGTGATAGAATAATGTGGGGTTCGGGGTGGGGGACGGGATAACTTCCGCAAGATAGAGATTCGCCTGAGGATTTGGTGGATCGTGGGGGGAAGGGTGAGGGGGGGATCGCGTTGTCTGCAAAGAATTTATTTATTTATTTATTTATTTATTTTTTGCACGGGGGGATGGATAAAAGAAATAAATGGGATCAACTAAAATTGTAGTTTGGAATATTAGGGGGTTAGGAGACAAGATTAAAAGACAAGCTATAGTCACTTTATTAAAAAAACACTCGCCATCAATAGTAGGTTTGGTTGAAACGCATCTCACAAAGGATAGAAAAGAAGTATTGAATAAGCCATGGTGGAATCAATATTATCATTCTTGTTACACAACATATTCACGGGGTGTATCTATTTTAATACATAGAAATTTTAATTGGATCACAAGAGACATATTAATTGATAAATTTGGACGATACATAATTTTGTATGGGAATTTAGGGTCTTTGACTTGTATTATCACTTTTATATATATACCCCCTCCCTATGCATCAAATATATTAGTGGAGATCTCCCAATTCTGGGAAAAAAAGGATCCATGCCCCATAATCTGTATGGGTGATTTTAATTGCGTTTTCAATGAAAAGATAGACAGATATGGGGGGAAAATAGAAAGAAGAAAAGATGGGATAACACAAATAGATAGGGTTAGTAAAGAATTAGGTTTGTATGATATTTGGCGAAACCGTTTCCCGGAAAGTAGAGTCTTTTCCTGTTTTAATAAAACTAGTAATACGTTATCTAGGATAGATATGGTCCTAACAAATGAAAGTGCCCTGAGATATATTGGTAAAATAAAATACTGGCCCAGGAATTTATCCGACAACTCTATGTTGACTGTGGAGTTAAGAATAGGGAATAAAAGAACAAGGGGGAATTTTAATTTAAATCCATATTGGTTTGAGGTCCTAAATCAAGATAACCAAATCAAATTAGAAATAAAAGAAATGTTAAACTTTAACTGGGGCACCACGGATGATAAAATAGTCTGGGAGGCCATGAAGGCCTTTATTAGAGGAAATATGTGCTCAAGAATAATCCGAAAAAAAAAGAGTTTATGCAAAAAGAATTGGAGATAAATAGAGAAGTGAAAATTTCTGAGCAGGAATTTATTAAAGAGGCAAGTGGGGAAAATAGAGAGAGGTGGAATAAAGCTCAAGAGGTCTATAAAAATCTTTTGTTGGAGAAAAGTAGGCATAAAATGGAATTTATGGGGATTAAATCACATAGAGAAACAGGGATCTTCAACAAAAGATTAATGGGGATATTACAGAATCAAAGAGAACAGAAATACATTAACTCCATTAGAAAACAAGGGGGGGGGATTACTGGGGATCAGGGCGAAATAAAGGAGGAGTTAGTGGCTTACTATGAAAAAGAATATCTAACAAACCTAAATAAATCCAGAAAAGAAATAGAAACATACCTACAGGAAATAGATCTCCCAAAATTAAACGAAGAACAGAAGGGAATGCTAGACGAAGAGTTAACTATTGAAGAAATAAAGATAGCTATAAAAACTGTAAAAAAAGATTCAGCCCCAGGGACAGATGGACTTACATACGGGATATATGAGAGAATTGGGGAAATACTAGTGCCAGCCTTGCACAGGGTGTTCCTGGAGGCGGAAAAATCTGGCGACCTCCCAATATCTATGAAATCTGCCCTAATAACATTGATCCCAAAGGAGGGTAAAAATAGGTTAGAGATGGGATCTTATAGACCAATCTCTCTCCTTAACTCGGATATAAAATTGATTGGTAGAGCTTTGGCCCAAAGATTAAAAAAGGTGATTAAATCATTGATACATACAGACCAAAATGGCTTTATGCCTGGGCGAACAAGGAGACATAATGTGCTGAGAGCACAACACAATATTCAAATTGGATCCGGAGTCGGATCCCACTCCATCCTGTCTCTGGATGTTGCGAGGGCCTTCGACAGGGTGGAGTGGGATTTTCTTTGGGGCGTAATGAGCAAGATGGGTTTCGGAGAGAGATTTTTAAGGATGGTGAGGTTATTATATCAGGACCCAAAAGGAGCCCTATTGATAAACGGAGAAGTAACACGGGAATTTGCCATACAGAGAGGGGTGAGACAGGGATGCCCCCTGTCCCCTTATCTTTTCAGTTTGGTAATGGAACCTTTGGCGGGGAAGATCAGGGCAGACACTAGGATAAAAGGATTCGGGGCTAGAGGGGTAGAGGATAAGATCACACTGTACGCGGATGACGTGTTGCTTTTCCTAGAAAGACCTGAATTATGTATGGAATATGTAATGGAACTGATTGAGAGGTTTGGAACATTTTCTGGTTTAAATATAAATTGGGAAAAATCCCTGATATTCCCGCTATCAGGACCCCTAAGGGAAATAACATCCACAGAATGGTACAAAATGAAGATCATAAAAAAAGGAGAAAGTTTTAAATATTTAGGGATAAATATTTCGGAGAGAGCAAAAGATTTTCATAAAAATAATACAGTCCCCCTACTGGAGGAAATAAAGAGAAAAGTTAAAGTTTGGAATAAATTAAAACTCTCAATGGCCGAAAAAATTACTCTTGCTAAAGGAGTGGTACTTCCAAGGTACCTCTTTCTATTTAATGCTTTGCCTGGTAAGATTTCAAAGAAATATCTGAAAGGAATGGTGTCAATCTTTAACCTGATGTTATGGGGAAGGAAGAGAGTCAGACTGAAGATTGACAATTTCTGTTTGGTAAAGGGAAGGGGAGGTTTTTCTTTCCCGGACATGGAAGTATATTTAGTGGCAACACAGATGGAACTATTAGGTAAAAAAGAAGAAATAGATCTATATAAATATATTGGAGGACTCTCAGAAAGTGGGTCAGAAGATGTAGTGCAGTTATTGGAAAGGGGGGAGTTAGAGTCATGGGGAAGGAGGTTTCCAAGTATAGACCTATTAGTAAGTTGTTGGAAGGAATTCGGGAAAATAACAGAACAAGGAAACTGTATTACATGTGCGCCGGCTTGGGGGAACAAGTGGCTCCCAGAATTTAATAAATTAGAAAACAACTCCCTGAAAAGAATGGGAATAAGATGTGTGGGGGATATTATCAGAGAAGGAAAATTAAAAACCTGGGCGGTATTGAAAGCAGAGTTGGGATTAAAAGAAAATCAATGGATCGATTTTTGTGCATTAAAGTCGGCCTGTAAAGAGATGCGGAAGAACATAGCAGAAGTCACTCCCCCATCGACACTATATTTAGAGATTAAAGAAGGAACAAACAAAAGGAAGAAATTATCAGAGATATACAAAAAGTTAAGAACGTATAAAATGGGGAAGTGGGAATATCAGAAAAAAAAGAGTTGGGAAGATGAAGTGGGTAATATCTCGGAGGAACAATGGGGAACTATATTAAAGAACATTCATAAAGTATCATGTAATGTTAATTACCAGATAATGCAATTCAAAATCATAAATAGAATATACTATACACCAAAGTTCCTATATAAAATCAAAAAAAGAGAAAATGGGGAGTGTCCTAGATGTGGGAGAGACGAAGCTGATCTGATGCATCTTTTTTGGGAATGTTATAAACTGAGGGGATACTGGGATAATATCATTCAGGAGGTTATGAAAGGATATGGAGGAGATATTCACCCAAGCGCTCGTCTAGTGATTCTTGGAGATAGTTCCAACATGAAGGTATCTAAGAAGATATGTAGAAGGATAATATAAGAGTTTTTCTGGGGTAAACTACTAATATTGAGAAAATGGACTGACCAAAACCCTCCAGATTATAACCAATGGTTAGAATTAAGAGATTGTATGAGGAAAAGGGAAATTTAGTTTGGATATTGGTGATTTTTTTTTTTTTTTTTTTGCAGACAACGCGAGGGGGGATGGGGGAGGGAGGGAGGGTTTGAAAATGTTTATTTTAATTAAACTGTTTTGAAATAATATGTAAATTAACAGATAAAAGTTGACCATTACTGCTGGAGGCGGACATTAGTGCTAGGTGTCTGCTATTTTAAAGAGGTGGCCATTGTGCCCGTTGCATCCATTGAAAAGTTCCACTGATTTCAATGGGATCAGCTAGCAATCTAACAATTCCATGAGAACAGCTTGACTATCTCCCAACACCTGCCAGAAGGATAATGACCACATACTATATGTTGGATTTCAACCGGATAGGCAGCTTCCAGAAGTATCTGCAGAACCCTTTATTCTGTATTTTTTTATGTCTCAACAATACACATTGAGCAAAAGATGATGAAAATAAAAATGTTATTAAATGAAAAAAAAAAAGAGTAATTTTGGCCCACTCCTCTCTGCAAATCATCTCCATATCCTTAAGGTTTTTAGGCATGCATTTGGAAATGCGAAGCTTCAGCTCTCTCCATAGATTTTCGATGGGATCGAGGTCAGGAGACTGGCTAGGCCATTCCATGACCTTGATATGCTTCTTATGGAGCCACTCCTTTGTTTCCTTGGCTGTATGTTTTGGGTCGTTGTCGTGCTGAAAGACCCATCCACGACCCATTTTCAGTGCCCTGGCGGAGGCAAGGAGATTGTCACCCAGGATTTTGCGATACATGGCTCCGTTCATCTTCCCGTCAATGCGGTGAAGTTGGCCTGTGCCCTTAGAAGAAAAACACCCCCAAAACATAATACTTCCACCACCATGCTTGACGGTGGGGATGGTATTCTTAGGGTCATATTCTGTATCTTTCTTCCTCCAAACACGTCAAGTTGAGTTGAGGCCAAAGAGCTCAATTTTGGTCTCATCTGACCACAGCACCTTCTCCCAGTCTTTTTCGGAGTCAATAATATGTTCATTGGCAAACTTGAGGCGGGCCTGGACGTGAGCCTTCTTGAGCAGAGGAACCTTGCGTGCACTGCAGGATTTTAAAACATTACGTCTCAGTGTATTACCAATGGTTTTTTGGAGACTGTGGTCCCAGCTGCCTTGAGATCATTACTCAGCTCCTCCCGTGTAGTTCTTGGCTGATTTTTAGCCTTTCTCATGATCAATGAGACTCCATGAGCTGATATCTTGCATGGAGCTCCAGGCCTGGGTCGATTGACAGTAATGTTGTACTTCTTCCACTTCCGAATAATTGCACCAACAGTTGTCACCTTCTCATCCAGCTTCTTACTTATGGCTTTGTAGCCCATTCCAGCCTTGTGTAGGTCAACAATTTTGTCAATTTTGTCAATTTCTTTAGACAGCTCTTTAGACTTGCCCATGGTGGAGATGTTAGAGTGTCACTGAGACTGTTGGCAGGTGGCCTTTTATATAGGTGACAATTTGGGACAGGTGTCTCTCATCCAGGTAACGACTTCACTGTGATTAGGGGGTATCAGTGGTCTGTGGGAGCCAACATTAGTCATGGTTTTACTAGGGGATCAAATACTTATTTCCCTCAAAGAAATGCAAATTATTTTTTATTTCTCATTTCATGTAATTTTCTCAGTTTTTCTTTTGATATTCTATGTGGTACTGTTAAAATAAAGCTGGCATAAAATTAAAAAAAAAAAAAAATAATAATAAAACTGAAAAGTGGGGCGTGCAAAATTATTCGGCCCATTTACTTTCAGTTCAGAAAACTCACTCCAGAAGTTCATTGAGGATCTCTGAATGATCCAATGTTGTCCTAAATGACTGATGAAGAGAAATAGAATCCACCTGTGTGTAATCAAGTCTCCGTATAAATGCACCTGCTCTGTGATAGTCTCAGGGTTCTGTTTAAACCACAGAGAGCATCATGAAGACCAAGGAACACACCAGGCAGGTCCGTGATACTGTTGTGGAGAGGTTTAAAGCTGGATTTGGATACCAAAAGATTTCCCAAGCTTTAAACATCCCAAGGAGCACTGTGCAAGCGATCATATTGAAATGGAAGGAGTATCAGACCACTGCAAATCTACCGAGACCCGGCCGTCCCTCTAAACTTTCATCTCAAACAAGGAGAAGACTGATCAGAGATGCAGCCAAAAGGCCCATGATCACTCTGGATGAACTGCAGAGATCTACAGCTGAGGTGGGAGAGTCTGTCCATAGGACAACAATCAGTCCAACACTTCACAAATCTGGCCTTTATGGAAGAGTGGCAAGAAGAAAGCCATTTCTAAAAGATATCCATAAAAAGTTTCGTTTACAGTTTGCCACAGGCCACCTAGGAGACACACCAAACATGTGGAAGAAGGTGCTCTGGTCAGATGAAACCAAAATCAAACTTTTTGGAAACAATGCAAAAGGATATGTTTGGCATAAAAGCAACACAGCTCATCACCCTGAACACACCATCCCCACTGTCAAACATGGTGGTGGCAGCATCTTGGTTTGGGCCTGCTTTTCATCAGCAGGGACAGGGAAGATGGTTAAAATTGATGGGAAAATGGATGGACCCAAATACAGGACCATTCTGGATGAAAACCTGTTGGAGTCTGCAAAAGACCTGAGACTAGGACGGAGGTTTATCTTCCAAGAAGACAATGATCCTAAACATAAAGCAAAATCTACAATGGAATGGTTCAAAAATAAATGTATCCAGGTCTTAGAATGGCCAAGTCAAAGTCCAGACCTGAATCCAATTGAGAATATGTGGAAAGAGATGAAAACTGCTGTTCACAAACGCTCTCCATCCAACCTCAAAGAGCTCGAGCTGTTTTGCAAGAAAGAAGGGGCAAGAATTTCAGTCTCTAGATATGCAAAACTGATAGAGACATACCCCAAGCGACTTGCAGCTGTAATCGCAGCAAAAGGTGGCGCAGCAAAGTATTAATGCAAGGGGGCCGAATAATTTTGCATGCCCCACTTTTCAGTTTTATTATTACAAAAAAGTTTAAATGATCCAATAAATTTCGTTCCACTTCACAATTGTGACCCACCTGTTGATTCTTCACCAAAAATTTAAAATGTTATATCTTTTTGTTTGAAGTCTGAAATGTGGCAAAAGGTTGAAAAGTTCCAGGGGGCCGAATATTTTCGCAAGGCACTGTATAAAGAACCGTGCAGAGGCCCATGATCCTACTATAGCATGAAAGAGCACACTCCTTTTACACCAATTCCCTGATTACATATAGCTTTCTTACAGAACCTGTTCTTTTACACACTTAAACTAGCAGAGCCCCCCCCACACAGTGTGAAGATGGCAGTGACAGCAGCATCAGGAGACCACAGAGTGGCACGATGACAGTGTATAGGAGGCAGTGGCAGCAGCTGTAGCATCAGGAGACCACAAAGCGGTATTACGACAGTGTAGAAGAGGCAGTGACAGCAGAGTGTGGAAGTGGCAGTAGCAGTAGAATTATGAGGCCACAGAGTGGCACAAAACGACAGAGTGTGGAAGTGGCAGCAGCCATAGTAGCAGAATTATGAGGTCCCAGAGTGGCACAATGACAGAGTGGGCAAGTGGCAGCAGCCGTAGTAGCAGAATTATGAGGCTAAAGTGGCATAATGACAGAGATGGGAAGGGAAAAGTTCTCATGACCACTAATGTCTGTGCCAGAGGAATTGACGTAGAACAAGTGTCAACCGTTGTCAAGTTTGACCTGCCTGTGACTGTAGAAGGTCTGACACAGTGGCACAATGACAGAGTGTGGAAGTGGCAGCAACTACAGAGTGGCCTGACAAGATTGAAAATGTCAGTCAGTAAATTTTGCAGTCACAGGCCAACTGAACAAATATCAAATGTCAGTAAGTAGAATTTCGCAGTCATAGGCCCACAGAGCCAATATCAAATGTCAGTAAGTAGAATTTCGCAGTCACAGGCCCACTGAGCAAATATCAAATGTCAGTAAGTAGAATTTCGCAGTCACAGGCCCACTGAGCAAATATCAAATGTCAGTAAGTAGAATTTCGCAGTCACAGGCCCACTGAGCAAATATCAAATGTCAGTAAGTAGAATTTTCGCAGTCACAGGCCATTGAGCAAATATCCAAATGTCAGCAAGTAGAATTTCACAGTCACAGGCCCACTGAGTAAATATCAAATGTCAGTCAGTAGAATTCTGCAGTCACAGGCCCACTGAGTAAATATCAAATGTAGGTCAGTAGAATTTCGCAGTCACAGGCCCACTGAGTAAATATCAAATGTCAGTCAGTAGAATTCTGCAGTCACAGGCCCACTGAGTAAATATCAAATGTCAGTCAGTAGAATTTCGCAGTCACAGACAGGCCCAATGAAAAGATTGCAACTGACTACATAGGATGTCTCTATAGTAGTTCAGACGCTGTTCTGCTGCTGTAGCTCAAGGAGGGTGTGCTTGGCGGTGTAGGAGTGGCTGAAGTGCATGCAAAGTTTCCTGGCCATTTTTAGGATGTCTTGAAGATGGGTAGAA